>PVIJ01001811.1:0-183807 GCA_004024925.1 Scalopus aquaticus
GACCTTTTGACAAAGGGAGAAAACAAGATTCTCATACAATATCTAACTTGCCCTGGATTATGCAACTTCAGAGGATTGGTGCAAGATTGAAATGCAAGATTCTTCTACTCTAGATAGTTTCACTGTTCTTAAGTTCATGTATTTTTTTTCTTTTGACTGTTAAATAATTTAACTGAAATAGTTATGTTTGCTTCAACTTCACGTGTGTACATATTTATTGTATAGATAAAAAAGAATAACTCCCTCAACTCTATTCTATAAGATAATAATTTCCAGAAAGATATTGAAAGGATTGAGTAGAATTTACAACAGCAAGAGGAAATGAACATCAAGAAATAGAATTGTTTATGGGGGTAAATAAGGAACAGTGGGACTTACTGTATTTTAAAATACAAGTCTAGCTACTAGCTGTATAGCTAGAAAATTACTATTAATAATGAATGACAATAATACACCAACAGTTATAGCAATCCCCACAAATGGTCTTTTCTTTTGCCCTAATGAGGTAAGAAACAAGATATTGTTTATTCTGGTTTTGCTATTGACTTCTCCATTTCCCTAGTAATGTGTCTAACAGGTTTTATGATCATTCATGATAACTAAAAGACACCAACGGTGACTCAGAGACCTTTTACAGTAGAACACTTTTGCGGTAGACTTGTTTTGCTTATGTTAATGTTAAAATGATTTTGCTTTCTTTGAGCATATTCCAGCTGCTCTAAATACAGCAGAGATCCCTGAAGGAAGCCAGTATTAAATTGAGTCTCCTTTGTCGAGTTTCAAATTCTCACATTGACTGTTTGCTTTTGTAATTTTTCTCACTGCTTGGCAAGGGCAAGTAATTCTGTGCATTAAAATATTATGTTCAAAATTGGCACTGCTAGTAATAATTGCAAGCAGTTACCAACAATTATTTGTGCAATTATTTATATTTCTAAATAAGAAGCCTTTCTGTGAAATGAGTGCTTATGATTTAGACTTCCCTCATTAGAATTAATTAGACATCAAGAAAAACCAGTGCGTTCACAAAGAATCAAGTGTCTTCTTTGACTTCCAGAAAGTCTCATGTTCAAAGCCAGGGTTTTTGTAAAATTTCATTTAGAAATATATCTATAATCTTTTTTTTTTACCTTCAAACCGAGCAGAAGGTTTCACACTGCAGCATCTTACACCCACACATTACAGCTGCTTTAGTTCTCCCATCTCTTTTTATTCTCTTCTTACCTTTAATTAAAATGCATTAAAGAAAGAAAAGAGAAACAAATGGTTGTAGAAAGTAGCATTTAAATGGAAACGATTGCTCTAAATGTTGCTGTTTAGGAAATATATGGTGTGGTGTGCAGCTTTGCAAGGCCTCAAACAGTACACACGCGATAACATAAATATTATTTATCATGATGTTGGATGAAGTGAAAAGGACTGTTTCTGTAATCTCCCTTCCAGATGGGACTTCTCAGACTCTGAACTAAAGCATCTTCTGAATTTTTCACTTTTTGAAATCATTTGTTTTCATAAAATTTTTAAATGCATATAACATATCAGTTTTCTATTGGTGCTATTAAAAATTATCACAAATACAGTAATTTAAACAATTCAAATGGATTATCTTGAAGTTTCGAAAGGTCAGAAATCTGAAACAGGTGTCTCTGGATTAAAGTCTAGGTACTGGAAGCATTTTGTTCTATTCCTTGGCTCTAGAGAAGAATCTGTTTCATTGTCTTTCCCACCTTCTAGAATGTGCCCTCATTCCTTGGTTTATAGCTCCCATCCTTCTTTAAAGCCAACAATAGCTGCTCAGGTAGTTCTCACTCACCTTCTATCACTCTGACTGACTCTTCTGAATTTAAGAACCTTTATGATAATCCTGATAATAGAAGATATTCTCTATTTTGAAACCATTTGGTTAGCATTTAATTTTATCTGCTTCCTTAACTCCCCTTTGTCATGTAATGTAATATATTCAGAGGTTGCAGGGATTAGGACAGGGACATTTTTAGAGGTCATTTTTTTTTCTGCTAAACACAAGCAAATGCAAAAACACCTCACCCACTCTAATGCAATTAGAGATTTACATATTTAGTAGTCAAACTTTTTTAATAATAAATGGAGACTTATCGGAAGATCTATGATGCATCTTTGCGCACACGCATCACGTATGGTATATAAATGAATCTCAATTTTTATAATTGATGTTTAGGGATGCCCAGCTTTAATGAAGTAATTCATGTGTTACATGCACAAGAGTGAACATAAGCTCTTCTTTTGTACTGCCATGCCGTTTGCCTTACCCCAACCTTTTTTCTAATGAGGGGTTGACCAGCAACCTCTCTTCCAAAAACTGAAGATATACTGTCATATTATGCACATACAAACCCACTTACAGACACACAGTTACACATCTAATCAGGTTTCTAACTCTATCCTGTCTAAGGAGGGGAAATCTTTTCATCTTGATTTTCAGGATTAGTTCATTGTTATTGTTAAACGCACTCCTGCATTGTTTCTTGTATTGAAGAACTTCTTATCCCAGTGATGCCAAATTCTGATAAGAAAACTATTCAGGTTCTACCTGAATTTCAAAGTCTAAGTACCCTGCCTCCCTCCAGTCTGGACATAAACCAGTCATCTGTTCACAGCCAATCACACTCTGAGGGTGCCATACTTCCCTCAGTCCTGTGTAGCAATGTGTGACAGACTGACTCTTCTTGGCTGGAAGATTTATGCCTCTCTTTTTGAGAACTGCTGGTCCCCCACAGTATGCCTGGGGTCTATCAATGGTAAGTGAGTTGGCCAGCTTCCCACTGTGACAATTTCAACACTTTCCACATTGCCTTTTATGCCTCCACTCTTCCTACCCACAGGGAGAAATGTATCAGGCCCTGAACGTGGAGGTAGCGGAGCAGTAAGTCGATGGTACACAGTGAAACCACCTTGAGCATGGCAAATACAGAGCTGTGCAGAAATCACAGGCATAAGGGAGCAGATGAGAAAAAAATCTTTGAGGAGTGATGGCCAAGCTGGGAACATGGAACAAACATATACATATATACACATATCCTTTGAAAAGGAACTTTTCATCAAATTCGAAATCAACTATTAGGAGAAGAAATTTTGTAAACCTCATTCCTCTTGATTTTTTTTTTCAAATTATAAGCTATTTATGAGGGGCTTTCCTATAAGCATTATTTTGCTCATTTGAAGAAGCTAATCATAAGCTTCCCCTGAAGCCAGCACCTGTTCAATTCTGTGTTGCCAGCAAGGGTGTCACAGAATAAAGGCCTCACTCCACGGAGTTAGCAGAAGATTAAACTTCAGCCTGAATGCTGGGAGAAGTTGGTATGCTGAGTCAATACCACGTACCAGGTTTAATTTGATGTTTTCCACACACGATCAAAAATTGTGGTTTTTCCTAACTGTAGAGCTACTGCCTCCTCTACTTTTTTTTATGGGTTCCCTATAGAGTGCCTGTTATGCTCTGATATTTGAAATTGATCGTGCAGGTTCTATTTCAAGAGTGATAATAAACCTGGTGCAAAGCTGGGGTTAGTGAAGGTGACTATTAACCTTCCTTCTAATATGGTCGATTTATTTTGCTGTATGGCACAAACTGTTTCTCAGTATGATCTGCTGATAACCTCAATTTAAATATCACCTACAGATGAAGAATGCAGACATAAAGAGAAATTATCCGAAAATTTTCAGAAAAGGCTAAAAGGAATTATCCTTATTATATGCAGTTTGTTAATACAAATTTTGTCATTAAGAATTTCACAGATAAATAAAAACCCTCTATCACCTGCCATGGAGAAATTAACACATATAAAATATCTTGTTTGTCATTTAATTGTAAATGTCAGGATTAAATTTACTTATACATTTTTTAAGATTAAAGTGATTCTAATGATCCAGCAATTGTACTTCTGAGGATTTATCAGACAGAAAACACTAAATCAAAAAGTTATCAATACCACTATGTTCATCACAATGTTACTGACAATAGCCAAGACAGGGAAACAGCCTAAGTGTCCATCAATGGATGATTGGATAAAGAAATGTGGTAAACATAAACAAAGGAATATTATTCAGCCTGAAAAAGGAAGGAAATTCTGCCACTTGTGACAATATGGATGGATCTTGAGGGCATTATGCTAAGTGAAGTGAGAAAGACAAGAGCCATATGATTTCACTTATATATGGAGTCTCAAAAAAAAACTAACTGAAAAAAACCAAATTCATAGATACAGAAAATAGTTTGGTGGTTTAAAGAGGAAAGAGGTATAAAGCATTATGGGAGAAAAGGGTCAAAGTTACAAACCTGCAATCATGAAATAACTGTAGGGATGTAATGTACAGTATGGGGAATCTGGTTAATAACAGTGTGTGTGTGTGTATATATATATTGTGTGTGTATACATATGTATATGTGTGTATATATGTATATATATACACACACATAGACACATGAAAGTTCTTAAGAGAGTAAATCTTAAAAGTTCTCATCACAAGGAAAAAAAATTAACTGTATATGATGGTGGATGTTAATTAGACTTATTGTGGTGATCATTTCTCAATACAGACATACGTAACACCATTATATTGTATACCCGAAATATAAATGTTGTATGTCAAACATATCTTAATAAAAAATGATCTTGATCTTGCCATTGTATGGTGAAAGGAAGTTGAGTTTTGGAATTAGATAAACCATATTTACTATTCTGTCTTAGGCAAGTAACTTAATTTCAGTCTCAGTTTCTCTCTCTGCAGAAAGAAGTAAAAATTACTGTCTTCTAGTTCTGTGAAGATTAATCAACATGTGGCACCTAAAAGATAGCAGGTAGATGTTGAATACAATGTAAGCCCTCCTCTCTCTTTCCCTGCATGATTCTTACAATATACTTGGCCTTTTGTTATTTTTGGCTTTATTTTTTAATTTCTGGACTGAAAGAAACCCAGATTTTATTTTTAATTTGTCACAATACATTGCCCTCGAATAATGCACTGGCAAAGTGACAATGAGTGACCTAGTATCTAGTTGGGAAAAAGTATTTCTGAACTTATCTTAAAAGTGTGAATGTAAACTGTATTACAACTGGCTTGACATTAATAAAAATATGGTGATTACAGTTGTAATTTTTATGGTAGTCTTTACTGAGAACCTATTTACTTTCTTACGTGAAAGTCCAAATAAGTTTCACATTTGCAGCAAAAAGTCTTTACTTCCAAAATGATTAGTCAAGAAGAAAAACTAAATCTTTTAACCCAAGACTAGGGTAAGAAAGAGATTTATTTATGCTTCTTATAAATTACCCATTGCAAAAAAAAATCAACATTTATGTAAGAATCATGTCTTAACAAGTGTTAGCCATTATCAGTCATTATATACATGCTTTTAAGTTTCCAAAATCGTTATTATGTAGGTACCTAACAAGAACCAAAAGAGACCTTGAAAAACCAGGGTGGTTGTTTTCTTAGAGCTACTGAGGAATCACTATGTAAAGGGAACTTTGGTTTCCATGGATTGAGAACAAATAGGCCTCTAGGCGCTTAGAACAATGTTTCCAGAAAAGTGGACATAAGTCCTATCAGTACACTTTTTTTGTCCACATAGAAAAGCAAATATTTTATTCCTCCATATTATGCTCTTTTGGAGTGGGAGAAGGAAAAGCAATTCATTTAAGAATTTAAGAAATAATGTTGAAAGCACACAAATTCCAGGAACCTCAGGGATGTGGCAATAACAGTCCCTCCAAAAAGAGGGATTAAAAGCTGAATCTTTTCATGAAAACAAGTGAGGTACATAACAGTTGTAAAAGGACAGAAGTTTCTAAACACTTAATTCTCTTAAAAACATGAAAGTCAGACCCAGTGAAGTTTTTATTGAAAAAAAATCTTTCTTGGAAGATGTAGTATATATGTGCAATGGAACACTATTCAGCAATCAAAAAAGATAAGCTAATGCCATTTGCAGCAACATGGTGGAGCTAGAAGGGGTTATTCTCAGTGAAATAAGCCAAAAAGAAAAATATCAACTGGTTTCACTTACAGGAGGAATATAGGGGAACCAAATAAAGGATCAAGGACCAAAAAAAATTACACTAATAAAAAAACTAGTATGCAACCATAAATAAGAGACATTCCGCGAGGGAGGGGAAGGAAAAGGGCTCAAAGCAGGGGAGAGAAGAGAACAAGGGACTATGGTGATGGTTCCCAGGTAAATTGGTGGTGGGAATTTTATGGGGACTACAAAAGGATGTAAAAGATATAAATTAAAAATACATATAAAAATGAAAAAAATCTCTTTGCTTATAGAAAAAAACACACATACTGGCATATGTATGTCATATGCAGAAATATCCTAATGTGTTTAGTGCAGATTATTAAAGTGACATCCTCAACGTATTGTACGTAACACCTCCATGGTGTATTTGGATTAAGGAGCAAAACAGAAGACTTGCTCTGTCTGTTCTATGAAATATTTTACTTTAGCAATGAATATAAGCCTTGTTGCCATCAGCTCAGTAAAACGTCCATTTCACATTAATCCTTGGTAGCCAGTGTCCTGCACTTGGAGTGTTTCTGCCAGTGTGGGGGGGCTGGAGCCTGCGGCCTTTGGGATGGATCTGAGACCTCCTACCTGGGTACCTGGCACAGGTCAGATCCCACCCTCCCCCCCATTTGCTTGCTCAGCTGGTCCATAGTATTCCTTTCTCCAGGGAATTTCTCTTTCATAGTCTGAAGCACTTTTTCCTCTCTAAAACTTTATCACTAAAAAATGACATTAAAATACAAAGACAGTATGCTTGTTGAAGGATTGGGGGGTGGGTGTTGCTGACAGACTTAGCAAAATGTTTACATAAACTTAAAAAATGTTTCCTTTATCAGAAACCGGTCTGACAACTTCAAAGTCTAGGTGCACACAGACAGATTTTCATTAACTCAGGCTTGGGAATGTGAGAGAACAATTTTGTTGCTTTTGGCCTAAGTAAGAATATACTTAGGTTTCTGTGCTTTTTTTTTTTTTAACTGCTCAAAATTTCACAGTTCTCAATGAGTTAAGAGCATAAGTTCACTGATTTTGTACGAGCCAGATTGAGCCTTATTCTCTTCTGCCACTTACAAGGTGACCTCTGCTGTCCTTCCTTTCTAAACTCTCGTTTCCTCGTAATAGTCAAGGATTAGGTTACTTGTGATTGTGCAGTTAAAGCTCAGTGATGGGTGCATATTAAGAGAGCAGAACTTTGTAGCTTTTATACTACTATTCCCAGAAGATGTCCGTTTTATATTCAGTTCTTTCCTGAAGAACTGTGGGCCATATTCTTGTCCTCTCATCAACACCTTTACTCTGTGCAAACTGTTCTTCCAGGTACTTGTGTAAACCCAACAAATTGGATCTCTGACTTTCCCCAGCTCTCTCCCTCGTGGGGGTAGATGTAAACAAAAATAACTTCAAAACAACTATGTGGATATTAATTGTCGGAGCAGAGATATAAAATTGTTAGCTGTAGGAGTTCTGGGGGAAGGAATCGTTACATAATTTGCAGGTCTAAGCAAAATGAAAATGCAGAACCCCTCCCCTTGTTCAATTTTTAAGATAGCACAGCTGAGCATTAAACCAAGCACAGTCTGCTTCTGAGCACAGGGCACTGTGTGCTGTGTAGGTGACACGTAGCTGGTCCTGATTGGACTAATGGACTAATTTCATGCAAGACCTTCTGATGGAAGTTAGTTTGAAGAACAGAAACAATTTGGGGGGGAAAAAGAGCAAAAGTGAAAATTTGTGTCAGGCCCCCATAGAATTATTATTTTTTAATTAAGTTGAAGTGAGACTTATTTGGACAAAGTGACTTGATAATCACTGAGAGAGAGATGGAGAAAAAGGAATCAGTTTCAACTTTCTGTTAAGCAGCAGCAATCCAAAGGGTTCTAAGAATAGAAACAAGATCAGCTCAATTGGGAAGACATGGCTGGTGGGAAAAGACCTGAGGATTGATTTTATGAAGGAACCCAGACCAGTAGGAATTTTGCCAGTGAAAGCACCAATTTCCTTGACTGGAGTGTGTCTCTTTTTTTATTTTTCTGCAGTCTGATGTGTGCTTTTATTCTCTCCATACAACCCAACTGTCTATTTCTACTTTGGAGACATCCTCAAATATATATAATGGGGGTCAAAGAAAAACATAATCGAATTTTAACCAGACTGTTTTTTGCTCTGCAGACAGCTTTTCAGGAGCATCTCCATTCTGGTTAAAGAACAAGAGCCTGAAGATACCCAAATGCGCACTCAAAACCTATCACCTTTTCCTGGCCTTTCAAGCAGAATTGTATTCCACTAACACTGTGTCATTTTGTATTCCAGCAATGCTCCGAAAGCAATTCAGGGAACGCTTGCCCTGAATAGACAAGCAAGTCTGTGCATGTTCTGTGTGTCTGTCTCTCATCCTGACACACTGTCTTCAAGAGTGGAAAATTAAAACCTTTTTCCTTCCTTTTCTGTTTTTCTTATAATAACCCAGCTTTGAGTCAAAGGTACAGTTCAGCCTCCCCAAAGCACGACTGTCTTGTAGAGGGAGTTCCTTTTGTTCCCTAATTTATCACATCTTAAAGAAAGCTAAAAAGCTCAGTATGGTAAGGATAGAACCAACCACCCCCTTAAAGGAGAAAATTCACACAAAGAAGTGTATTTCACTCTCTGTAAGATAGAGAGAATAGAATTTTATCATTGTTGCAGGTTCCAAAGATATAGAAGGAAAGGATTAATATACATTAATGTCTAGGAAGGTCATTAAAATGAATTAAAATCTTTATTCTCCTTAAGGTAAAAATTCAGAACTCCTTTTTTCTTTTGCTCCTCCATTAAACTTTTACTGTCTCTGTCAAACTAGGCAAATGACTTAAGCTCCCTCAAGTCTGAGCCCTTACCTGTGAGAAGAACAGATGCATCAGCATTAGCATTTCTGACTCAGTAAATCTAAATCTCAGCCATTTATATGCGGTAAGTAGGAGGAGGGTGGGGTGTACATTCCTGCCTGAGGTAGGTCCCACAAAATGCCATACCCTAAAGTATGGCACTGACATCTCTAATGCCCACATTTCTCAAAAGAGGAAAGTTACCTTGCTATTTCCTCCAGGGTACGGTGCAGGTTACATACAGAAATTCATGCTCTTCTAACCCTGCGTTCTAACATAGTATTGAGTTGGCAGCTGCTGGTCAAATTCAATCAGGTGTGGCTAGACACACATTTGTAGATATCACGCATTTACAGGGCTCTATGAGGCTGAATAGCCCTTTAATGAGAATTTCCTCTATAGGACTATTTCCTAATTCTAAACAGAGTTTAATAATGTTTCTCATTTTAGTTCCTTTGTAAAAAATGTGATCATTCACTTCCTATGTTTCTCATGGACTATGTGCACACACACACATGCACGCACACACAGTGCCTCCTAGGTGCATGGCTTTGGCATTTGGAATATAGACAGCAGTAGGGGCTCAACAGAGAGACCCCCAGGAAATTTCTGTTAGCAGGAATATGGAGTGTAGAAAGGAGTCGCAGCATAATCTCCCAGTATGCCAGATTTTGAAGTGAAGAGTGTGGCATCTTCGATGATCCAGGAAGCCTTCTCAGGTATCCACAGGTAAAGTAGGCGTAGCTGTGAGAGTGCAAGTGAGTTTGAGAAAAGGAGGCATTTGCTGCTACCCAGGTGACCAGTTGTGGGGTGGGGTGGGACTTTGGGCACTTTCCATGGGGTAGCTGGTGGCTTTTGGGAAATGCCTCAAGGAGGTGTGTCAAGAATAACTCCCAACCTTTGTGACTCAGGAACAAGCAGAATGTTGCGTTGTCAAGGAGCAAGAATGCTGTAAGTAGTTATTTTAAAATGTTAATTGCCATGAAACAGGGGATTCTTTTTCTTTAGAATTTTTCACCTGGGAGTTCAGGTCTCTAGTGATAAACAATAGCAGAAACAAAACTAAATTATGTGCTGCAGTCTACACCCTCATCGGTATTATTTTCCCTTTTTTAATGTATATTGAAAACAAGCTCAAAGGGGTTTAGTGATTTGCCTCAAGACACTTGAGCTTGAAAGAGCTTGAGCTAAAAGAGCCCATGGCTCATAGAGTCTTTTGTTTCCTACTATCAGAATTTACAACAAAAAGAGTAAAATGGCTCAATACAAAGAGTGATTGATGTTTGGTGATCTCTGCAAAATACTGAAAACACTAGTCATGAGTTTTAATTCCAACTCTACTAACTTTTCAATATGGCAACCACATTTTCACTGGGGCCATTGGTAAATTTGAATTGAAGAACCATAGTTTTTCTTAAGTTTTATTTGGTATTGTTTCCTCATATTGTCTTACACCTGTGCATTCTCAGTTTCAAAAAAATCTACTAGTGTAGGCATCTACTTTAGATAATAAAGTAGTGCCATCTACTTTATTATCTAAAGTTTGCATTCATTTGAAAATTAAGAGCTCCCTAGTGTGCTTCTCTCTTTGATACCTTACTATAGAGAATCCTCCTGCTTACGATTTACCGCCCACTAAGTAGCAGGCTAACCCAAGTTTGGTATCAGAAAAGCGCTGGATCTTTCCTTACTGGCATGTTACAGCTAACATAGATGTTCATGGGGGTGTCTTGTTCCCTTTCTAACACAGTACTTTGTAATCATTTCAAGTTCGGGAACTGCTAGGGTTCATTCAGTCTTGATGTGGAGATGTAACCGGGCTGAGTCCAAAGTCTGGTAAAGGTGGTGCCCCCTGGAGGGGGTTGCTGATGAGAATGAATAGCCCGAGGGAAAAATGCTAAGTTTTGCAGTTTGGGGTGGAAATTCTGATGAGAAATAAAAGGGATGGAAGGAGAAGGGGAATTCAGTCACCATGCTGAAGGAATAGCGGAATCAGTCGCCATGATGTAGGAAAAGAAAAAGGAGCGACAGGAAATGTAGCCGCCAAAATTGAGAGTTTGGAAATCAGACACCAGAAGTCTTTGAGTCTCTGGGATATAGAGTTTCGGATTGAGCGTTTTTGGAATCTTCAGTGACTTTGGGGCCAGCGACTTTGGAGGCTTTGCAAGTAGCTGAGTGATGGAAACTGCTCCCAGTTTTGTTTTTACTGTAGCTGAAGGAAGAAGGCAGAGGCCCGAAGCAGGAGCCTTCCTAAAACGCATGAGTGCAGTCTGTTGTGCTGTCTGGCCGTTATAGTTGCTGTTTTCAGTGTTGTTGGCCTGGTGCTGTGCTGGGGCACCATGGCAGTTTCGGGAGCATCTCCAGTTGTGCTCTGTGCTGTACTCGTAAGTTGGAACCTGGCCTACAGTCTGATTGTTGCACATCTGCAGAAGCAGGAAGACGCCATTTTGGAAACGTGGCCTATTGTTTGGAAGAGGAGCTCCACATCAGCAGTGGCGGGAAGAAACCACCTTTGTTACTTTTCTGGGACTTAAAAGAACTGGACATTGCTTTAAGTAAGGTAAACGGCCATATGTTAACTTCAGTAATTCTTTGTGTTTCCCTGTTTGTTAAATAAATCCCATTGTTATTGTTCCCTAAGCCTGAGTAGTCTTGCAATTGTGGAGGGTGCAGAACCAAGATAGTGACCAGTAAGCAATTTGCACACTGCCCTTTGGCAATTTTGAAGTCCCATTTGCCTGGTATCAAAGAGAACTCAGAGCAGACATACAGTGATCAAGTCCAAAAGGAAAGATTTAGAAGAAACACTCTGATTCGATCTGTTTCTCTTGTGGTCACTGTGGTTCTTTTACATCAAAGAGAAAAAAGAACCACTTAAATTATCAATAAATTTCAAATAAAAATGAGTCTCTGGTAATGAAAATAGTTACCCTTGAATCCTGACTCTACTTACTGACACAGTGACCAGGACCAGATGCTAAAACATCTCTGATTCAGTTTTCCCATGTAAAATGGGGAATGACAGGAACTTCCCAGCAAAATTATATAATAATTGCATAAAATACCACATGCAAAATGTCGGGGACATATTAAAATGTTGTTGTAGTGGTAGTATAGTATCAGGGTTTTTTTCAGCATGATCATCTTAAGAGCTTTTTTTATGTAAATATGGCAGCTTTGATAGCATCTGAAGAATTTCAAATAAGGCCCTAACAGTCAGAGACTACAAAAATAAATTTAATGGCTAGTCATCTTTATAAACAATATTTTTTTTACCTCTTCAATCATTGCTTGGTTGCTTGAGAAACTTTTGGACTTTATACTTTTGAATTTCTTACATGGAATCAAGATCAGCATGTGTGTGTAACTCAAAATATACAAAACCAGTACAGAATACTTAACGTATGTGGTTTTTTGTGATGCTTTTTGTTTTTGTGGTCAGGTGTGCTTGAATGAACAGTCTTAGTTTTCTGATCCCTGCTGTTACCAGAAAACTCATAACAGAAAGATAGCCCAGAGGTAGATACTCAAATTGATATGTTTGCTTAGCTCCCATTAGAGATCTGAAGTATATAAAATACGTATTAAAAGGTTCCCCTGTGTTCCGCTCACCCCCCCTTGACCTTTGCTCCCCCTGCTAGCAACAGCTGGCTGCCCTGAGGGCCCGAAGTTCAGCTACAGAAAGCAGTTTCTGGAGGAGGGGAAAACAAGGCGTGGGACTCTGGCTGGTGAGTCAGCGCCTTGTCCAGGAGCAACACAGTGAGCAGGTCCACAAAGGCAGCCTCTAGCTCTCCTCTTAACTCTGCAGGCATCAAAGACACACCTAACAAGAACTACCTTTCTGTATGTACATAATTTTTTTGACTTTTATATTTTTGAATTAATTTCTCACTAGTTTGCACAACTATTTAGTGTTAGTGCAACTTCGCAAATGTGCACAGATTTCACTCACCCTCCACCAAAACTTCAGGGTTGGTGTCCTCTTCCCTTCCTCTCTCTTCCCCAATTCTCCCTTCCCTCTATTCCCTCTGGTTATTTATTTTTCAGAGTTTAAAAATTATTTTTTGCTGTGCTTTGCCAGTTTGAATTACTGTTTCGAAAATGCGAGCGCGAACCAGAGAAGTCGGAAGTCAGAGGGTCAGGCTGGGAGGGGCAGGGTTGTCTGGCACAGGAGCCATTCTGTACATTCTGATCCAGGGTTGGCTCTTTCTCTTCACACTGAAGGGATCTGAGCAAGGGCAAAGGGGCAGAGTCAGATGAGGCCGACAAAAGTTTTATTTTACTGCTGGGACTTGTTACTGATCGTGAGAAAGAACTATTGAAACCTTCACCCGATGTATAAGGAAAAAAATAACAAAAAAAACCTAAAAGCCAGCCAATAGTTTCATCTTGGATACTAAAATGATGCTTTTTCATACACACATCTAAATAGATCTAATTAGTGCTTTTCATCTTTCACATTTTAATGTTAACACTCAACTTCCTTTAACCCTTGACAGTTCAACGTATTCCCCAAGCACATTAGAAAATTTGAATTGCATAAACAGATAAGAGAATTTGTTTTCCAATACTGTGAACATTAAAATAGAGAACATTAAAATAAAATAAGGGGAGGAAGGGGGAAGGGAAGAGGAGGAGGGAGGGTGGGAAAACATTCTTAGAACCAAATAAAACCAAGAGGAAAAGCAAAGCCTATAAAGATGTTAAACTATAATTTTTCCATCAAAATAAAACATAACTTTGAAAGCTAAAATATGTTATTATGTGACATCACTGTCAAAAGTCTTTGTAGAGCTCCCTATATATCTCTATATCCCAAACCATAAAACTTTAATGCATAGATATAAACTAATGCAGAAAAAGGAAAATGCTACCTAAAAGCTATCACACATCTATCAGGAAAGGACCTTCTCAGTCTATGTAGTATCTCAACTCCGAGTAAGTTGCTAATAGATAATTCTGGGATGACTATTTTTGAACTTTATCCTTCAGGTAGCAAAAATGTCAAAAGTATCAAACATAAAAGTGATGTGGTCAATTCTGTGTTTTTAAATACTTAATATTTATCTGGATCTGGACTATAATAGGCAGTACCCAATACAAGATGAGACACTAAGATCAAACTAGCAAGAGATGTTGAACTAGAGCAGTGATCCCTTCGTTACTTTAAGAATCTGTGAGGGATAGAGAACATAGGAGAGAAGGGTAAAATTGTACAAACTTTAAGTTATTATAGAACTTAAACTATAAGTTATTGTATAACTTATTGTATAAGTTATTGTTAGTAACACTGTATAGTAAAATTGAGTTTGTTAAGAGAGTAGATACCGAAAATTATCACCTAAATAGGAAAAGGGGTATTGTGTATAAATATGTGAGATGATATGAGTCCTAATTGACTCAATAGGGGAAATACTTTATAATATATAAGTATGTTAAATCATCACATTGTTCACTTCAAATGCTTTGTAATTTTATTAGTCAATCTAATCTCAACAAAGCTGTAAACAGAATCAATAAGACAGCAGGGTCAAGTTGAAATGGTAATGACAGTAAGGGAGAACTGAAAAGAGAGAAGAATCTAACTAAGATCACCACGTTCTGACTTAGTAGACAATCTAATCACCTACAAAAAACAAAGTGATATAGATGAGGCTGGAAATGTAGTACAATTCAATATTCAAGGTCTTGGAATTCTATTAAACTCTCCTATTAGTTTGTTCATTGTCATTCCTTAATAGAGAATGTTGATTTTGCCTATTTGTATATTCTGAAATATCAGTAGTGTGAAATCAGAATTTAAGTAACCTTTTCCCCCTACTTGTAAGTCCATTAGTCTTGCATGATCATTCACAGAATTTGGAATGCAACACATGTAGAACAAGATATTTTTTTCCTATTTCGCTTTCCTAAAAGGGAGTACAGTCTCTTAGTAATCAATTTTACATATTTACTTCAATTGTATTGATTTTCAAATTTTATGAGCCCCTTTCTTGACAGCTATATAATTTTCAATTGCTTTCAATTCCATATTTAGTTGAAATTCATTCCAGTAGCTCAATATGGGTTTTCAGAAAATAATAATTAGAAAAACCTGAATTCAAAGCTTTGTGCTAATACAGCATTGTGTGTGTGTGTGTGTGTGTGTGTGTGTGTATGTATGTGTGTTTGTAAATGAATACACGACAAGGAAATCTAATGAAACTTCTATTTAAAGTGAAAAACCTCAAAAAAATCATTAAAATAATGAAATGCTATCCCACATTAGACCTATTTACCATTAGAATCAAATTGTGAAAGGAATATTTCCTGAAGATGAAATTTCAGGGTGTAATCCATGAAGATTTCCTGAGTATGCTGCTCTGTTGAGTCTCATGAGTCAGAACACAAGAGTTGAAAGTCAGAGAGACTTACTCAAATATTTACTTTCTGGCAAGTTTCTTCATTTTACCAAAGCTTTATGTTCTCCAGTTGTAAAATGAGAATAATAATTGAATTCATTAAGACTTTATAGGATGCAACTTTCAGAAATGCAATTCAAATTAGTTTAAGTGCAAAAAGGAACTTATTATCACAGGTTATTGAAAAGTGCTAAAGATGGTAAGTGCTCATTTACTCAAGCAGTATCCATGTGTTCACACAATGGCTCTTTCTCTCCCTCTCCATCACTCAGTGACTGTTTCCCCCAGGCTGGCTTCTTTCCCAGCCAGCAGCCAGGGTCTGGACACATGGTGAGAAAGTTGCTCTTTTTGTTTTTTTGGTACCATGAGCTGTGAAGCTGTGAGATTCTATGCAATTCTTGAACTGTCAGATGGAAAAATACGTACCAATTTTTCTACTCTTAAATTCTCCAGGGAATGATTAGGCATGTTTGGATCATGTGAATAAGCCTGAATCAATCATGGTTTCCAGGGAGAAAGGAAACTCTGATTGTACAGGTTTAGCATTTGGTCCAGGAAAGCAAGGTCAGTTCCACCTAATCCCAAGAGTTCAGCAGAATTACTGCAGAATAAGGAAGAGGTGCTCCCTTAAGAAGGGATAACAGACAAGCAAAAGCAATTGCCATTATAATAACAGACATTCCAGGGTAGTTGAAAGGGTACATTAGATGAAGTACAGAAGCAAATAAGAAGACTCAATAAAAGTGGCTTTATTATTAATTATTGGTATAAAATACTAATATAAGAATGAAACATTCAGTCTGTCTTGGGGCCTCCCTGGGGTACAGCAGGTTAAGTCTCAACACTATGAGGCTATCCAGAGCCACTGCAGCAAAGTTTGATACCCAGCCAGGGAGCTTCCCACATGGCACAGCAGACCTCTCCTGTCTTGCCCACTGCTCCCCTCAGCAATGTACTTCAGTCTATCTGACTGTTCTGCTCCCCACTCTGTCTCTGGTGAATCCTCTCACCCCACCACACACACCTCTGGTCTATACCCCAGCTTGCATGCATAAATACATAAATCTTAAAAAAGAAAAAGTAAAAGAAAAGTCTGTCTCTGCCTGACCAATTCCTGGCTATTTATTGTGAGGTGTAAAGATAAAGATAAGAAGCTGAGTGCTGGAGAACTGAGGAGAGTAGTAGGGATCATATATTGAACATACATATAATCAATATGTTCCTACTTTGTGCGAAACAGTTCTAGATCCCAAAACAGGTTGGTGAAACCAAATCCATGCGGTCCCCCCACTGTTGTAAAAGTATGTAAGCAGAGTAATTTCAGATGACTGAAGTTTTCTGGAAAATTAATACAGAGTAATAATGTTAAACATTGTGTAGGAATGAATTATTTCAATTAGATGATCTGAAGAGTCCTTGGCCAAGAAGTTGACAAAACAATAATACAAGACAATTAATATTTATTGGCTGGACTGTAGAGGGTGAGAGAGAAAATAATAGAGATGACACTGGAGAGAAAACAAGGGTCCTGTAAGTTATGCCAAAAGATTTCAATTTGATTCACTTAAATATAAAGGTAACAGAAGCCACTGAAAGATTTTGGAAAGCAATAAAATGTGATCTGCTTTAGGTTACTGAAAGAACATACTACCTTGTTTTTTAAAAAAATGATAAATTGGGACAAAAGTAGAAATGGGAGCACCAATTAGGAAGCTTCTGTATCCCATGCTGTGATGAGGGTGCTGTGGAATGCAAAGATCACAACGGAAGTGGAAAAAAAATAAAGGAAACCCAAGCCCCACAATTTGGAGATAAAATTGATAAAATTCAATGTTTGGTTGGATATGGAAACTGAAGGTAAAAGAAATATTAAGGATAGTTTCTAAGTTTTGGATCTTGGTGGATGGAAACTGGGTGGATGGAAAGATATAAACTGAGAGATAAATCAACAGGAGTTTCCTTTTGGTCCATAGTAAACCTGAGCGCTGTCTAGCCATCCAGAAGTAATGTCAGACAGATGAGCAAATGACTCTAAAGAGCTGTTTGCCAGTCGTGAGTATATAGAGAGTAGTAAAGCCTCAGCATTGGATGAGTTATCCTAAGGAGAGGATGGGACACTGCTCTGCAGGGGTCCCAGAACTGATGTCCAAGACCCAAATATTAAGGTGCCAAACACAGAAGGAAAAGATAACTAATGTAGACACCAAAGATCACAATCACCAGGGAAATAAGAAAAAGGTAGCCATGAAAATGTGTTGTCATGGAGAATTGTTTCAAGAAGGGAGGAATGACCATTTCAAATGCTCTGGAAGATAAAATTTGACAAGTCAGAGACATGACCATTGCATCGCACAATATGAAGGAATTGGTGATCTGCAAAGAACAGTATCAGTGGGTTGATGGTAATGGAAGCCCAATGGAGCAGACTGTAAAAGACCATGGAATGAAGAATTAGAGAAACGAGACAGTAGCTCCAAGGAGAGAGGACTGGTCAAGCGAGGGCCTTCCAAGGCCATGAACTATTAGAGCAACCCGATGATACAAATACAGAAGAGAACATGAAACTGCAATGTGAAGAGTTTTATCCGATTGGTAATGAGAAGAGTGAGCTCCAGGGCACCAGTGAAAAAACTGCTTTTGAGGGGAGTTCTTCATCCACTGTCACAGGAAGGAAGGGAAGAGAGAGTATGGGGAGAGAGAAGAGTTTAGTTGGCTTGCGGGTGGGGGGATAAATAAAGTTTCCTTCTGAGAACTGTTGTCTCATGAACTGTGTGACGATGTCATTAACAGTAATTTTAGACTATGAGGGCCTATTGGAAGTAGCAGAGAGAGGAAAAGGAATAAAGTTGATGTTCTATGGAGAGAACAAGCATTTTTAGGACAGGGGTTAGAATGGTCGAGGCTTCAGACGCTCATGAGATGTGTCGGCCCGGATTTGGACTGAGCTCAGAAAACCATGGAAAGACGGTTTGTGTGTTGTTCTCCAGCAACTCTAGAGAACTCTCTAGCAACTTTCAATATACAGAAAGAGGTGAGTTTAACCAAGTTTGAGATTTTGCTGGCAAAAAATGACTTTTAAAAGAGTGTCAAGGAAATTATGGTTTTCTGCAAGGTATTTATTTGATTTACAGTTCGTGTAAATTACAATAGGGACAAAGAAAAGTGCTCATGATGAGAATTATGGATAATTTAAAAAGTAATGGAGTCAATGACATTGGAAACTCTTGGCACAAAAGAAAACATCAGATCCTGAAGATTTACTAGGAGAAAAGCAGAGAGTCAGTGTGGGCTGGGCTTGGTGAATGTGGAGAAATTTGGAGAGAAGAAGAAAATTCCCAGTGATAGTGTTGTATCTGAGATATGTGAAAATAATGATAAAAAAGGATTTTCAGGAAGTCTTGTTTATTATGAATGGAAACATCCCCTTGCATTTTTTGAGGCACCCCTGCAAAGATTTACCCTTTCTTTGCAGGTATGTTTTACCCTGGGGTTGGCATTTCTTTGAACACTTTCCCCATATGAGAGCATATGTGCTTAAAAAGCAGGGGATTACAATTTTCAATAAATATCAGATCTTCATTCTACCTACAGAGCAGATAGGATGGTCTTTTAAAGACATATCAGCAAACTATTTTGTATATAAAGTTATGCTGGAACCCTGCCATACCCATTCTTTACATGGTGCCAGATCTGCTTTTGCCCCACAGTTGCAGACCTAACAATGGAGGACACACGATAGAATCTACAAAGCCTAAAAGAGCTACTGCTTGGGGCCCTGATAGAAAATGTTTGCCTACTTCTATTTTAGAAAAGTCAAATCACATTGCTCCCTAGTTCTAACCCTTCAGGACTTCCATCCTCAGTACCATTCAAATTTTCCTTTCTCCCTAGTTCTAACCCTCCAGTGACTTCCATCCACAGTACCGTTCAAATTTTCCTTTCCATACTCATTACCTATGATCCTTCTCAGCTGGCCCATTTATCTACTGCTCCTTAGGCCTGTTTTCTGTTCCTCAGATGCAATGAGTGTCTTTCTCCCACTGTGCCTTTGCCATTGCTGTTCCTTGGACCATGAACTCTCTAGTCCTAGAGCTTGTCTCACCTTTCAAACTTCAGCTTCCATGTCTCCTCCCCAGGAGAGATCTTTGGCCTGTCACTGTCCTTCAGAGCACTTGTAATTACCACTTTTTTTTTTAATTTACTGCTTCTCTCCATGAGAATATAAATTATGTTGGGGTGGGACCCAGATTATTTTATCCTCTCTCTGGTAGTCATAGAAGAGTTCACTTAGTAACATTCTCCTTTTAAAGAGTATAATCCTGGATGAAATAACCATACATCACTCCAAGGAAGTTGCAATATATCAAAAATACTTTCTGCATTATGAACTCCTAGAAGACATGACTTCATATAGACCACAAAATACATTAAAATTAGCTAATAAAGAGCCAAAAGGTATTTCACAATAGCAGTTAGACAGATGTCAAAGGGGCGCTATAAAAGGCAACCTGCTGCAGACTCCACTTTCTTGGTAGTCAATAGCTGCTGCTCCTTTCCACACAATTCATCACAGACATAATTATTTAAAGGGCTACAAATAGTTGTCTTAAGATGACTTTGCTAGATTTTTTAGGTTTATTTTTGCATTTAGATTTCAATTAGCATCAATAGAATGAACCTTTAAAAAGAGCCAGTAAAAGATGATTTCCATATGCCAGAGGTCACATATAAAGTAGCATTAATGAAATATATTTATGCTGTATGGAAAACTGCATTTAAAAAAAACACAAAGTCTAACTTTAATTTTCTTTTAAACATTAAAAAAGGACCAAGATAACATGTATATATGATATAGACAGAAAAATTTGCTCACAAAATAACTAGATGATGACGATGATAATGATGTGGGTTGCATCGATATGAGGATTATATTCATGAGCTTTATTCTCCTTTAGTGAAAATAACAAGAATATAAGCCTTTAAAATGTAGTGAAATTGATTATTATCATTTCTGGTTCTTGGTAATTTTTGTTCCCCTGAAATAGGGGGAAGAAAAGAGTAAATCCTCCTTGGAAAGTAGGTATCACTTATGTGTCAGAGATGCCAATAGTCTTAAGGCCCAGATAACTTACAGGAACGTTACACTTGACTTGACAACTATCCATCCCCGATAGAACTCATACATCATTTCTCCTTTGAGAAAACCAAATCAAATCAAATCAAAACAATAAAAGCCTCACTTTCCAATTTTGCAGCCAGAATGTATCAAAGGGACATTTTCTTAGAAGAAAAGAAAAATCAATAGGCATATATTCTCTGGTAAGAGATCACAAAACCTTGAGTTTTCAAGTTTTCCACCATCTCTCAGTGTCTAGCAAGGGTTATTTGTCATTGCCACCGTTGCTAAAATCTTCAGATAGAGGCAGATTCCAGAGTCTTCCAGGAGAAAGATTTCAATAGCCCCTTGGGTGACTCACACATGCAGCCAGAGGGGGCGCTAGGGGGAGGGGGAAGCGTCGTACAATGAGGGCTGCTAAATGGAAGTTGTATTGAGTTATGCACCACCTGAGAATAGACAGCAGCCCTCAGCCATGTCCTCGTTTGCCTTTATCCCGCTCTTCTCTTCTCCTGTTTATTTCCTCTCCATTTCTTTATATTCCTTGTTCCCCACATTTCTCTCTCCCCTTTCACTCTTACCACAGAAGATAAGAAGATAAGGCTTAGATGTGGAGAATATGAACACTAAAGCAATACCATTCAGATTCCTTTTCCTTTTCCAGCTTCTAATGGATCCATCTCTCTGAGGTTCCTTCAACGGAGGACATGGGTGATGCCCGTTATTGGTTGAAATGTTTTATTCCAATCAAGTGTCTATGACAACTTGGGGGATTTGTAAAATAAAAGGTTTGTCTTCTGTCTGCAGTCTGCCCAGAGAAAAATCTAGAATTTACCGAACATGCTAAGATTGGTACTAAAAGTATCAAATTATACTCTTTATATTCAGTTATATATGTAACTATCTGAGCTGCTTCTTTATAAAGGCAGGCGTTTGAATGACATTATGGTTGCCCTATTGGAAAATAGAAGTCCAAAGTCCAAACATCAGACAATAATTCATTAGGAGGACACGAAATACATATTTTACTTCCTAAATTTTACTTTCTACTTGTGTCTGTGTTTAATAATAATGCCTTAACATACAGGGATGGATAAAATACATACATATGTGTATGAAATGACTTTATACAGTGAAGTTTTGAAAGACCACTGGACAAGAGCACCTTCTGTATGTAGAAAATTGTTAGTGACCAATCAAATACATCTTTTGATAATGTTCTCCTTTCAAGATTTTTGAATGGTCATTGGCAATTTGGGATCAGTTGGCTATATATGGACTTACTCATATATAGATATATGTACATAGAGAAAGCTTGATCAGGCTCTTCTTTCTAAAGCTATAGGTAAATTTTCATACGTGGCAACTGACTATAGTAAGGTTAGTAATCCAGCCACAAAGCAGATGGCCTTCTCATTTGTTTTAAACTAAATCTACATTATTCTCTATTGCTAGGTATTCATGTGAATGGCACAGTAGCTTGCTAGTCTGTGGGGCCTGAGAAGATCACAGTCCTCTTCAGAAAGCATTTTCTGAACAATATTTATCTGGGAATCCAAAGCTGACCCCTCGAGGTATATAGTGGGATTCCCACATGGGAACAGACAGATTATCAGGCATAAAGGCCCGTTTCCCTTAC
This sequence comes from Scalopus aquaticus, assembly GCA_004024925.1. Lineage (NCBI taxonomy): Eukaryota > Metazoa > Chordata > Mammalia > Eulipotyphla > Talpidae > Scalopus > Scalopus aquaticus. The sequence continues at coordinate 22,067 of PVIJ01001811.1, forward strand.
TGTGAATAGAAAGATTGAGATATTTATTTCGTTGCAAGATGTTTCCTGAGAGATTATGCATTTTCAAAATTCTCTGTGTAAAGATATTACTACTGACTTCAAAATCATTTCAATAATCACCATTATAACTCCTGGTAGAACAAAAAATTCCTAATGTAATCAATGCAATACCAAAAGCTAATATTAAGAGAGAGTTATACATATGACTAATACTAGGAAAGTAGTAAATGTTAACCAATGATGGGCAAGGTTTTTTTTTTTATAAATTTTTTTAAAGACTTATTTATGCATACAAGCTGGGGTACAGGCCAGAGGCATGGGGCTGTGAGAGGGTTCACCAGAGACAGAGTGGGGAGCAGAACAGGCAGATCAACGTAAATACACTGCTGTGGGGAGCAGCGGGCAAGGCAGGAGAGGTCTGCCACGCCATGTGGGAATCTCCCCAGCTGGGCATCGAACTCGCATCGCTTCTGCCAACAGCTCCACTGTTCAGTGCTTAACCGCTGCACCACCAGGGAGGCCCCACTGATGGGGAAGTTTTAAAATACTAGTTTAATATTGCCACCTGGGCAAATTTCTTAATCATACCATACCGTATTTTTCACATTTGAAAAATCTGAATAATCATAATCTGCCCAGCAATATTTTTCTATAGATGAACACTTAGAATATATTTTATAATCAGTACAGTTTAACTGCCATTATTTCCCTCAGCATCACTATGTTAACAAGATAGAACTTGAACAAAATAATAAATTAGAATCATTTGGAATGTAGCATTCTCTCTAGAGATATTCTAAACACGAAGTTCAGGTGTTCTACCAGGGGTAAAATTGTTCATTAATATTAATATAAGAAGAAATATGGTATAAGAATTTATATTAACATAAGAAACTATAGAACTAGTTTCCATAGAATCTATGAAGTCTAAAGAAGACAGAGGCATATGAGCTAAATATCTCTGTTCTTTCATGAGAACATAAAGGCTGATCAACTCTTAGATATCATATGCCATGTAGTAACTGAGAAGAAATGAGAAGGAAATGGCCAAATCCAAGCCAATTCAGGATAGATAAAAGAAGCACTGCGCTGTCACAATGATCATGGATTTTAGAACGAGACTAAAGTTGGCATCTCAGTCACCCCCCGACATGGCCGCTAAGGAGGTAATAACTTCAAGGAGCCTGTTTTCTCCTTGCCAAACATAATTCCTCCACCCACTTTTGAAGGTAACGTCAAAAGAAGGCCCCAAACCCTTAGTTGCTATTTCATATTTGTGAGGTTTTTTTTTTCATTTTTTTTCCCATGAAAATTCTGTAAACTACTGTGCAAGTTCATAAATAACACATTTTGAAAAAGAGAGGTGAAAATAAGCAATTACGCCTGGGGGATGTGCCTATTTACCAAAAGATTCCTTGATAATTAGGGAGAAAATTAAAATTCCATATTAAGCTAACAGACATTAAAGGAAGATAAAAGTTACTGAGCAGTCCTCAAAATGTGTTGTCTTTTCCTCATTTCCTACTCAGAATAATTACTAAGGACAATAGAGCCATTTCGTTAATTCACACTGATGATGAGGGGCCCCACTGCAAATTACTGAATGTCCCGGATTAGTCACCAAATAAATAAATCCCATAAAAGAAAGAAACATAACAGTGCTGAGATATAGGAGGCAATATGTTCATTCTGTAACTGCAACTGAATTTTAATTATTTTGGATAATCCTTTATTTCATACACATGAATGTTCTCTAATACATTTGAGGTAATATAAAACGGCCTTGCCATCTCCCTATCTGACTGGAATCATTAGCTAAATACTTAATTCATCAGCGAGGGAATTTGGATGACTGGTTTGTGTTAGCACGCCAAATTCATATCATAAGTTGTTTTCATGGGGCCTCAGATGGATTATGGTGGAGAGTTATTGTTGCTTTGGTGTTGAGTGTGGTGTGGTAACATGCATCGGAAGAACCTATAGCCCTAAACCATATAGTGTTGTAAAACCAATGTTACCTCAATTAAATCAATTTTCATTATCTTTTTTATATATTTTTAAGTTTTGATTGGCCCTTTAACACCAGAGTACTACAATGACCATTGAATAAGGTCCTGTGAGGTCAGCAAGCAAGAAAGCAGTCAGAACATTATTACTTTCCATCAATAATGATCATAGTAGCTGAGGCAGTCATGTGACAATCTGTTGTATCTGTTAAAATGGCCGTGGTAAGTCATTCAGGTTGGCCTCAGACTGTTCATTTTTATGTGAAAAGACATTTACTACCCAGCAGGCCCAGGGTGTGTAAATGAGGAAATGAAACTCAAGATGGTGCAAGGAAGCAATCATTATTCTGGAGCTCAGAAGACTCCAACACACCTAACAAGGTTATAATAGGAACACCAATTCCATGTCTGATCCACTAACATGAACTTATTTGATAACAAGTAATTCATTCTTGAAGAGAGGACCCAAATTCAATTTATATCTCTCAGTGCAAGTATAAAAAAGACACAAATCTTCTTCCATCAACCCCCACAGTTTCAGGTTCCCTTCATTCATACTGGGGGGAAAGACAAAGCAGAAAATGAGATTTTGTTCTACTAATAAGCTATATAAGCAGTAAGCTCATTTTTGACATATTCTAGGAGCTCAAAAATGTGGAGGAGGTAGGTATGACAGAAGTAAATAATATTCAAGGAAAAAGAGTAGACTTAAAATAATTTTTATGTAAAAAGTCAACCCAGTCATCAATAGCACATGGAATAAGCATTCCCATTTTAAGACTTCTCCATATGAAGAAAGTAAAATCTGTGCTTCTGAGGGTCTATGTGCCGCTGTAAGCAAAGGAAGCACATGACTATCCATTTCGGAGCACCTTCATGGGCATTTCCCAATTTAGGATAAAATGAGCAGCTGCAAGGACAGGAATTCACTGCAACTGAAATTATGGGACTAGAAGACTTTGGTAGCCATCCAAGGGCCTGCTGTGTTTTGCAGACAAGACTATAGGTCATTACTAGTTGTTACCATTGGTTGGCCAGCTGCTGGAGGATGAGACTCCTCCTTTTTCCCCCGCCTTCAAAAACTACTTATGTGTTACCTTGTTTAGACCGGTGCTATGAAAGCATCAAATAGTGCACTTAATTCTAGAATCAAGGAGGACCTTGATTCTACCCTCTGTCCTATTATTTTTTTTTTTAATTTACGGACCTCTTTTAAAATCGTAACATAACAATATCTTTATTTTTGGCACTTGCCTTTGATTACAGCCTTGAAATTTATGCTCTCCAGTTCTTATTAAGAATAGAGCTAGAATTCATCCACTCATCCATACATCTACATCTTCTAAGTTTTAACCTAAATTTATCTGATCATCAGAATAGTGTATGTTTACATTGTTTTTGATGTCTCATAAAAATAAAACTTCAGCACTCTGCCATTGACATACATTGATAATGAGCCCATAGATCACTATTCATTGCAGTGATGTTAAGACATAACTTAGCCCATCATCAGCGAACCCCTTAAGAGGACAAGCGGGAAACATTCTTTCTGGCTCCAAATGAAGATTAGCCATGATCCTCCTGAAAAACTGAACTGTATTTATAGTAGACACCATGTTTCTTGCAAGTGGTTGCACCTTTCTTGGCTTTGGCTCTCCCCATTAACTAAGAGAGAAGATTTGGCTTACTTCAATATATCAGCCAGGCAGTACTGATATGCATATTGATATGTTAATTTTCTTCCCAACTGCATTAGTTATCTGTTGGTGCACAATAAATTACCTATATTGTTAGGGCTTAAAAGCAACGTACATTTATCTCACAGGCTCTGACGACGCAGGTAAGCTGAATGCCCAGGCTCCAAGTTCTCTTATAAGTCTGTGAATCAAATTTTGGCCAAGGCTGTGTTCTTTTTTGAATCCCTGACAAAGGGGGATCTGTTTCTCTACTCACTCCACTGGGTGCTGGCAGGATCTGGCATCTCACAGGCTGCTGGACTAAGGTTCTTAGTTTCCGATTGTTGGTCAGAGACCTTTCTCAGTTCCTCGGCAAGAGGCCTTTCACGAGCTCCCAACATGGCAGATAGAGCAAGGTAGTGACAAAGCAGTATCCAGGGCAGGATGCGAGTCTCTGTCCCACTCCTTTTCTGTATTCTAGTCATTAGAAGGAAGTCACTAGATCCAGCTGGTACTCAAGGGGAGGGACTTGCACAAAGGTATGGACACCAAGAGGTGACATCACTGGGAGTCATGTTGCAGGTTATCCTCTTTATCTTTCCTCTACATACTTCCCCTTTGCCTAAATTCTGTTATTTTTATCCTTTGTATTATACATACTTCTATAACTTTACTTAAAATGCATACATATATGATAACATATGGTATGTACTTAATAAATGTCTACTGTATTAGATTGAACAGTTTTTTTGTCATTCACTTTAACAGCTTCAATAATTACTTTTGGATTAATCCATATCAACTTTGAATACTGAAGAAACTACATTATAAAAATAAAAAAGTCCTGTTTTCAAGAGTGGGTGTGGGCAGTCAAAATAATGTAAAATTGTAATCATCACCCACTCAACCTTTATAATCACTGCTTCAGTGTCCACTACTTGTCACATATTCTCCTAGCCACAAGGTATTGTGATTCAATGGGGTAAAATATAGCTCAGGGAGAGGTTAGTTCAGACTGTAGGTAAGAGTCAGAGATGGGAAGTAGTTTTATATGCTGTACAAAGAAATTGTTGATATTTTTAAATGAAATTGTATATTTTTGAGCATTAAATCAGCATGAATATTAAAAAAACCAACAAGCCAATGACCCAAGAGTGAAGCACTCAATCCACCGCTCCTTGCTAAAGTGCCCGGTGCTCAGAATGCAGTGCCTTGTGGTTCCCGTTGGTGCTGGATCGTGGTTGCTGAAAGGTTTAAATTGTAAGGATGCGTTTTCTGTTGTTGATAACTGATGCCACAAAATGTGTCAAACTGGTAGACTATCTTTTATTTGGCAAGTTTCACTGAAGTAGAACAGACACAAAAGAAACACAAATCCTAATTGTAAAATACTGTTTTCCTATTCTAGAGAATTCAGTTCTCTAAGGAGGTAAAAATTAATAAGGATTAAGTGGTCCAACCTCCTCCTCTGTATTTTAGAACACTGTGATGCAAATAAGTGCAAAGGCTACTTAGCCCATTAGCAACAATGGAAGGACTCCAGTTTTTATCCCAAAGCTTCTGGTACAGGACAACTTAGAACACATCGCACCGTGTTTTTGTAAGAGAGAAATTATATATGTAGATCTACTGAGGGGACTTTTATACATTCTGTTGCATTTTTAATGTTGATAAAAAATATTTATTGAAGTAACACAGTAAGTTCAACAATAATTCATTGTTCCAGCAAATCTTAGAAAAATGCAAGTTGAAAAAGTTGAAATAGTCTATCAATAGCAAAATTTCTCTGAGTCACTAGTATGTAAATCCTCACTGTTAATTTTATTCGTCATCTAAATAGTTATTAATGGGAATTGCATTTATTTCTTAATATAAATCTTTGCATATTAGGAAAAACCCAAATGTCTCTTTTTTTAGTACATATTGGATTTGGTTTCAACTTTGTTTATATTTATATTTTATAATTTTTACATCAATATAATGAGTAAAACTGACAGGTAATTTTTCCTTTTGCAAGTCTTTTTTGGCTTGTAGTATAAGAGCTGTGTTCCTCTTATAAAGTAAATTGGATGTTCCTTCTTTTCTAGTCATTAGGAAGAGGTTTGTCAACTTATAAAAAGAGGGTATTCCACATTTTGATTATTTAGTACCATTTACCTATCAACTCATCTGGTTCCACTGTTTTTGACATGGAGATATTTATTTTTTTATTTTGTTTGATCTAAAGATTTGAAATCTAACTTCTTTAACAGCTATGGAATTATTCAAACTTTTAATCCTCTGAAAAGCATTTCTGCTTGACACATTTTTCCAGGAATTTGTCCAGCTCACCTCAGTTTTCAAAGCTATAGCACTAAAGCTGTTGGTACAGAGCTTTTTCATTTCTACTTGTAAGATGCGCCCATTTTCATTCATGGTATTATATAATCTGTCTTCCTTCCGTTGATCAAAATTGTCAAGGGTTCACCTGTTTTTGTGGGGTTTTTATTTTCATGTGTTCCATTTCTGGATTCTTGGATTTAGAGTCCTCTCCTACTTGTGTGTCTCTGGATCCTGAACTCCAGCATCCTATCTGGCATGGCCCTCAGTTACGCTTTCCCTCCGGGTTTCATTTCCTTGATTGGTTTGGATCAGACACTTCCTACTGTTGCATGTGGTCTGAAATAGAATCCTGACATCCCTTCTCTGAGATGTGAACAGGTCATTGAATTTTTAGATCAACTTAGTTAAGATCATTTAAGCCAATCAGAAAACATGTTCAAGACAGGAAGCAGCAAGTCTCTGAGTCCCAGAAACTACTGCCCATCTGGGCTCCCCTGCACCTCTGGCCCCACCCCTGCGTCTGGAGCTCTGGGTTCTGTGTGATGTCATCACCTGCTCCTCACCAGTGTTCAGACTCTTCCATGCTTTCCCCTGGCCTTTATCCACTTAGCCAGTACCCATGCCTGACACCATCCACCTTGAAAATAACTCACTCCATTTGCTGCTTCTATTTTGCTCCTACTGTCTTGCAGAGCACGTGGGTCACCAACAGAGAGAGATGACAGGTCCAGACAGAAAGGAGAAAGTGAGCCACTGGAAATGAATGGCTGGAAAGAATTTAAAAACGAGTTCTAAACTGAGGCTTGGTGACTGAGTATATTTATCCTTCATGTCAATTATCCTTTGGAAGATTTAGCAGTTATCATGTCTCTACTTAAAATCAGATTGAATAATTTCAGCACAGAAATATGTATACCTTTTAAATTAAACAATCTTTTGCATTTGTACTGAATCAATTTTAAGCTGATTTTTCTTTCTGTATCTTATCCTACTTTATACCTAATCAATGACAGGTCTGTCACTCACCTCTGATACATGTGATACTGCACAAACTAGTGATTGGACTGCTGGGGGTCTCTGTTAGCCCAATACTGTCTTACAGTCTTCTAAGGCCTGCACGTCATCTCAGGAGGCTTGGTACCCAGGTGACAACAGCAGTCAAGTTGTGTATTTCTTGCCCTTGACATTATGATGTCAAATGCTGATAGCAGATCTAAATATGAAAATTCCCTAAATAAAGTGACTGTGATAATTTATTCTCTAGTTTTTCCATTTTTCTCCTTTTATAAATTGGCAAAGAATCTCATCAGTCAAAGCCTAGGAAAAAAAAATTCCAATTCTTTTAAACTGCTTAACAAAGGCTGTCTCATTTTTCAATCTCATCCACAGGGATCAATGCTAAAAGGAATAAACAGATATTCTCCCTGAAGGAAATTGATATCAAATGAGCCTAAAAGTCATCTTTGCTTTGGCATCAATCATTGGCTTAATTATCCCCATCTTCAGTACTTTGAACTTTTCAGACAAGACTATAATACCAGAGAATACGGAAAGCATCTTTTGTCCCTTGAATTAAGGACTCTTCCGCTGTCTGTCGCTCCCTCTCATTTGTTACATCGAACAATCTGAAAGTGAATGTGCTTAATAGGCTTTGTCTGCAAAGAGTTTCATTTCTTTTTTGTGAAGGAAGCGCTAGCCTTGGAATTGTCTCCTCATGCACTCCACCTTTTGACAGTACTGAGCCTTTATTTATGAAAGAAGTTTAATTAATGCCCTTGGATAAACTGTTAACCTTTGAAATGGTTTCCTGATGCATGGAGGCCCTTTCTCTTCTGCCAGGAATTGATTTTGGAAATGGCCCTGCCTCCTTGTGACTTATGATTCAGAGAGAAGAGACATGCAAAGTGGAGCGAATCGGGGATGAGCGCCTCCTGAAGGGCTGGGATGAGGGGGTTTGCATCCATTTCTGGAAAATACAGATGGATGGAAAATGCGTGGAATCAACTTCAAAGAAAGATGTCTGTTTTACAAGGATTATAATATACCATTGAAACAGAATCATAATGCTGAAAATATAAGGCAGTTGTGAAATAAACTCCAGCAAAATGCTCAAGTTCCTAGTTTAATAATAAAGATTTTTTAAAAGAATGACAATGGACACACGGAGAGGAGAAGGAAGGACACAACTTCTAGGCTAGTGAATTTTATTGTATTTTCCTGGCGTGGCTCCCAGAGACTTTTGCAAAGAAAAAGATGCCAAAGAGTTGTTTTAGAGGCTTTATGCTTATTAATATAGTTATTGTTCAGCATAAAGGTGCTTAATGGGACAAATGTTTTTTGATTAAGTGTTAATTTACGAAAGTGATTTTTTCAAAGCAAAAGTAATGTTTTGGGGTAACATGGTAAGAAGGAATATTACAGAAGTTTCCTTTTGTTTATGCTTACCTGGTCCAAGAGTAACCCTTTATAAAATTAAGTGAGTGTGGCTCCCAATCTGTTTCTGTAACAGTAGCCAATGGGGACTCCACAGTTTTGTCATTGCAATTCTGGCCTTTAGACGAAGACCATATTGGTTTGTTTGCACAGAAGTTACAGAAAAATGCAACCTGCCACTGACGAAAGTAAGTAAATGTTCTCGGTTATGTCATTGCCACTTCGGATTTTAGATCTTCACTTATAAAACCTATTCGTCTCCTGTAGTAGTGATACAGACTGCTGATTAAATTAATAAGGGCCAAGCAATAAAAATCTCAGTAGAATAACCATTTGGAGTCAATTGTACGATAAATTAATTCCATTTTTCTCAATCTCATTGTGAATGATACGCTGCCTGTGGCCTGATGAGAAATACCACTGCACCACATTTCCCTCTGCAGTCCTGAAATTTTCCAATAGGGAGCCAGGGCTGTGCTTGAGGCCATGTTTTCTACCCTTCCAGTTTTAGCCAGCCTGGCATAGTCAGTTTAAAAGTTTGTCCACTGGAGAATTCCAAGAAATGACTAAAAGTGAAAGAATGTTCTTTTGGTCAGGCTAACATCTTCCAGCTGGATCGTAGACCTCCTAATCAGAAGCCACAGCACAGCCCTGCTGGAGACCGGAACCCCCTCCTTGGTGAGGGCGTCCTAGCTGACTGATATGCTGACCTGTGCTCTCTGGGCAAAGCCTGTTCAGACGCTATTGCCCGAGGGGTGTGACCTGGCCATATGCCGTAGAGGCAAGAACAGACAGGACAAGTCATGAGTCACAGGTCCTCCAAAGTGCGATAGGTTGGAGAAAGTTGCAGGTTCTGAAGTGTCTCTGGCTTGGGGAGCAGAACCAATCTCTAGAGGCATCTTCTTGTTTTGAGTTTCCTTCTGCATTTTATCACTATTTTTCAGCATCTCAGGATGCCAGAGGATGCTATTTGGGTTATATCTGTGCAATTCAATCTCTTATTCTGTGCAATCTAATCTCTACTTAATTCTGATTAAATTAAGAACTATGGCGCATAAGTAATTTTCCCAAGGCACACAGCTTAAAAAATGCACTCTCTACAAGGATCCAAGCCTCCAAAGTCTTGGTTTGAGGTTTTTTACCAGTATGTAAAGGGAAATACAATTTTGATGTATAACTACAACAGAAACAGTTGGTAAAAATTTTATTCTAACACTGATAAGAGATTGTGATGGGAAGTGTGGGACTCTGTCCAGCGAATACTAAGAACTCAAAAGTGTAAGGCCACTGCGCTGCTCCTACACTTTCGGAGTTGTGAGGAGGGTGAGAGAGACAGAGGGAGGCGTCTAAGTAGTACCTCTTCCCTGAAGAATGAAGCCCAGGATTAAGGCATCTAAAACCTCAAATCTGCATTTCTCTTTATTCACTGATATATAATGAGAAATACTCACTTTCCGACTATTCCAGGAGATGGTAGACAGCACGTTCTCACCTCTAATTATTGTTATACACTCTGGTCTTTTAGAATTGTGGTCAAGAACTAAAGTGAAATAGTGGTCAAGAGAATTAAAGTCTGCCATTGCGACTTGGAAACATAAATAATGATTCCATTCATCACTATTGCAATAATGTCTGAAGCACCTAAAGAAATCACTGATGTCTAGTGTGCCAACATATACAGAGGTCACAAGCGCCATGGTTCCTAACTTTCTGTCATGTCCTGTGCTTTACATGACACATATCAAATACCACTGCCATAATAATGTGCTTTTATCATTTTCACTGTGAACAGGCAAGGTCAGTGGCTCTTAAACCTCAGAGTCCATGCAACTGCTGACCCCTCTCCCAGGCAGATGTGGAAGTCAGAGAAAATGGATCAACTGCAATGAAAAGGACAGAATTGGACTTCCAGGGATGAAGTAGTGTTGGTATATACAAATGCTGATTTCTAATGATGCATGTCTAAAAATATAATGTCATAATATGCACCTTCAATTAAAAAATTAAAAACAAAATGATATTAAAATTTTGTAGTGAAACATGAAGCATAAGTTTTTTACAAAAAAATATAAGCACCAAAGAAACTGGAGTCTTTGTGCACAGAGAACCCCAGGATATTCAGGAGTTCCAGATGCCAGGGCTGGCAGGAGGCAGAGCTGAGAGGCAGGACTTCGTCACCCACAGGATTTGCCTGTGTTTAAATGGGCGACCCATAGACCCCACACCAAAACCCATGATTTTCTTCTCAACCAGCCAGGAGGCTGAAAGCTATTTCTAGATAATTTAAGCAGAAATTCTAGACTTTTGGTGCACAAAAGAGTTGAGAATTGGGGTAAACAATGGCTTTAATATAAGGGATTAAGTGAAATTCAATAGAGATCTGTGGGATTCTCAATCGTTGCTAGTGTCCTCCTTCAGGAAACAAGAGCCAAGCGTATATACTCTTCTCACACATTCCACCCACAGCCCACCCTGCCTTCTCGGAAAATGCTTCTCTGAAGGACCTCCAGATATGGCTGCCCTCAAGTAAGCAATGCAAAAGCTAATTGAACCCAATCACGCTTTAGTAATTTCACCAACTAACTGTCTTCTCTTCATAAACAGAGCTTTCCAAACATTTTTTCATGCCTTTCTCTTTAAAAATATGTTTATGGTTAGAAATAAGAAACATTGAGAGAAGGCTGGAAGGCAAGAGATACAAAAGCAAAACAAACAACAAATACATATACACAGAGACACTAGTACACAAAGGGGAAATAAACCCTACCATCAATACCCCACAAAGACTGGAGAAGATATTGTTGCATCAAGTTACAAAATGTCACACTTTTAAATAGGCATAATTAAATATAAAAAACAGTACTTTTTAAAATTGATATGTAAAATTAAAAATAGAAAAGTTTGGAAGATAAATAAAAGGATAGTTCTAAAAATATATGATAAAAAGTAAATGACTTTAAAAATTTGAGGACAATTTAGAGGCTTAATCTGAAAATGTCATTCCAGATACAGAAAACAGAGAAAATTGAGAAGAAAATTACGTTTAAAAAAAAAAAACTAAAATATATATGTGCTAATTTTCTGGGAAACTACTTAGTTCATCAGTGAATATTATATTATGTTGACTTAGCCAAAATTGTGACATAATCATATTCATATGATTATTCCTATTAAAGGAAGAAAACAGATAATGTCAGCAATTAAAATGTCAAGCACAAGCCTAATAAGCATAATTTTTAGAAATCTGGAGGTTTACAACCAGTAGAATATGCTAAAGGAATTGAATGTCTTTCATTCTGGATAGTAAACCGGGAGAGTGGGGAGAGATGGAGCCGAGATAAACAGCATTTACTATTAAACACTTCAGTTTTTACTGTTGAAGTTTCTACTATATGAATGTATTACCTAAATAAAAAATTATTTAAAAAATAATGAAAATTTACTTTTGATAAACATACAAAACAACACCAGACTAATGTTTGGGTAGTAATAATTAGTAAGAAAAAATTTTGACAGATTGTATCTCTCACTCCCCTTTCTCATGAAATGATGAGTATATTTTATTCCCCAATCCTTTCTCTTCTCCTGCCCCCAAAACTAGAGAATTCTGTGAAGACTTAAAACACAAAGACTACAATTTCAGAGTATGAGGTACAGGGAACTGCAGAAAGCAAGTAATTCTCATTCAATTTCACATAAAAGAAATGTGTATTGTTTTATTCTTTAGGCAATAAAATTTACAGAATACATCGGTAATCTTAATTAAATCAAAAATCCATTTTATGAACCGAGTTTAATTCTAAACTGAAAACATTCATTTGAAAAGTACTTAATGAGTATTTTCCAAGCAAGGGTTGCATAATAATTGAGAGCACAGTTCTTATGCATGTGACTGTTCACTTTTCCCAACAATAATGAAGAGACATTGTATGTTCTTAGCAAATATGACATATAGCTGTCCATATATGGTAGGGTTCATTTCTGGGTCTCAATTCTGTTCCACTGATCTGTGTGTCTGTTTTTATTCCTATGCCATGCTGTTTGAATTACTATCATTTTGTAGCATAGCTTGAAGTCAGGGGTTGGTTGTTATACCACCATTTTTGTCCTTTATTCCCTGGGATTGTCTTTGTAATTTAGGATATTTTGTAGTCCCACATAAATTTCATGATTTGTTGTTGTTGTTGTTCTATTTCTATGAAGAATGCCATTGAGATTTTGACAAGAATTTCATCAAATATGTATATTACTTCAGGTAATTTAGTTATTTCTATGGCATAAAGTCTTCTAATCTAATAACAGAGAATATTTTGCAATGTTGAATTCTGTTTCTTTCCACAGTGCTTTATAGATTTCAGATTACAAGTCTTTTACCTCTTTTGTTAAATTTATTCCATGACATTTAATTGGGGTTTTTTGATGCATTTGTAAATGGGACTGTTTCTTTTATTTCTTTTTCTGCTAGTTCTTTATTTATGTATAGAAAAATGACAGGTTTTTGTATGTTAATTTTATAGCCTGTCACTTTACAATATGCATTAGCTATTTCCAATAGCTTTTTACAGGACTCTTTGGAATTTTCTATGTATATTTAAATCAAATCACTTTATATACATATATGTTCATTTGGTTTTAATATGTTTTTATCATTGTTTATTCTGAGTACCAACACAAGAGGGGAGATATGAGAAAGAAAAAAAATGGGCAGCTATCTTCCAAAATTAGATGTTATGCATATGAGTAATCAGGAGTTTCCATGTATCGTCTCATTCTCTATGAAAAGCTCCAGGAGAAAGATTGGTTTCTTGAGATGTTCACAGTGCTGAAGACGATGGTTCCAAGAACATTTGAGAACCAGGTGAGCTACACCTGAATTCTTATGTCTCAGTTATGGCTATCAAATAATTGTGTCCTAGAAGATAGGTATTACAGATAAATCTTATAGCTCTCAGTAAAAATAAGATTTTATTATTCCCTAAGTGTTCCCAGGTTTTATTTCTCCTAAGGACTAGAGAGTAGGTAATTTAAATATGTAGATGCTAGAGTTTTATCCTTTCTGGGTTGAGTCAGCAAATCGTTTGCGCATTGACCTTTAGGCAGCAGTGCAAGGCTCATCCATTTGCAAAGGTGTAAAGCAGAATAATAGGCGATGGAGCTGTCCCTTGTGCCCTCCACAAAGGAAGGGAGTTTTTCATGGTGACTGTATCATTTGTTAATAATATAGGCTAGCTTCAATATGAACAAAAAGTTCATTATAAAAATTGAAAAATGAATGACTTACAAGACGTTGTGGATATAAATATTATGCACTTTTTAACTGACAGGTGAAATGAAGCAAAGAAAGGTGAAGTACATACAGAACCACAGGCCACACAGTAAGTGGCAGAAACATACTTCAAAAATTTTGATCTTGAAGTCCCTGTCAGCTTCACCTTCCACAAAACAGCCCCATTTTTTTCTTGTTTTGGCTTCAATGTTAAGCTAATTTGATTATTTTGAGAAGGGATTTCTGTAAAGATGGGAGAATTAATGAGTCCTCAGAGAAGTTACTTTTTTGAGAATTATTAATTTAAGAATAAGAGAATCTGCTGTGAAAACCAGAAGGAAAATGAAACATGATTAATTAAGCATGTAAACTAACCAGAGATGTGTAGCAGTGTTAATATTACAATGACTATGACAGCCAATTTTTGAAACTTCAGAATTTACATCACAGAATTGCAAATGAATCAACCAAAATTACCTCTTTTGAAGTGATGGTGGTTATTGAAGGCAGGTAAAAATCCAAAGATACCAGATTAGATTTCTGCCTGACATCCTGCACACTCACAAGTCTACAAAATGCTTTCCAAAGAATAATACAAATAGACATAGCAAATGAATACTTCCTCTGAAAGAATAAATTCATAAATCCCAAAGATATTTCCATAGTCTACTATTCAAATATTGCTCAGATGACAAATTCTTTTGCATATGGAGACACAAGATTCTCTGTCTGAATGCACTGAAGTTAGAGACAGAACCGATACTCTACTAAATTAAGCACTATGTAAAGCTGGTATATTTGTAGGTAAAGTTTCTTATTTGAGAGATATTTGATTCTAACAGGTCTAACAGAATTCTACGTATAGAGTTTGCCTGGAACACCCAACTTCCTAAACCACTTATCGTATCTATAGGTGGTATAGTAACAGCCTTTACCTCTACAACTAATTCCACATCTCCTTCTTCTGGTCCTTTGCCTAAATACTCTATAGAACAAGGGATTGTCCACAACAGACTGAAAGAAGGCATTTTAAAGTCAGGTGGTAACAGAGACTATTTTGCAAAAAAAAAAAAACAAAAAAAAAACTACTTAATTTAACTATATTAGGAAATATGTCATCAGGGATGCAAGAAGGTCTGGATGACAGAATATCAAGTGGCATTATTTTTCCTCTGTCACTGGGAAAGTAGCAAAAAAGGCTGAAATCCGCAGATAATAAATCCGCTAATGATTTTAGAAATCTCTGTAGATGAGTGAAAATCCAGCCCCCTAAAAACTATGCAAAGAACTTCCCTCAAAACATTTGCACTCTTGCTATAAAGGGCCAAATTATATTCAGGTCCAAGAAACACCACAAATGTGCCTAAAAAATAGAACTTAAAAACCACCTTGAACTATAATGTCTGCAAAGAATAAGTCCACCTTCTTCTAGTTTATAGCAACTCTATTCTCGCCATGGCTCCTGACACCACACCCACACCTCACTTCCTTCTCAGTCTGTGTCCGTCACTCCCAGCACAAACAACAACTTCACTTTCCCTGATTCTGTTTTATTTCTCTAGGGGGGTGGGGGGAAAGAAATGGAAGGTGAGAAGAATAAAAATATAACAATATGCAGTAGAATAGTCACTATTAATTTGTTACCATTTATATTGCAATGTTCACCCACATACACAGCTGCAAATTTCCATTTTACATAAACTCTATGACTAGAGAATCATCTTGGCCTTCAGAAGTCTGTGGTAATATCAATTTCAATTGCTGTGGGCTCATTCCATCCCCAAATCTTGTAATTACCCATGAAACTGATAACATGTATTTTTCAAATTTATAAAATGTTCATGTTTGATGGAACCAGATTCTGTGGCTATTTTGCAATTTCCAGTCTATGGTCTCCATAACAAATAGACTCTATTTGGCTGAATTCTTGAACTTGGAGTGTGTGGACTCTTCACTGTGTTAAGTATCTTCTATCATTGCAGGCTGACATACTCTCTTTTCCTCAAATATTTTGATGTGCCCGAGTCTCATAATTCTAGCTCCAAGTGGTAAGTAAAGGGAATTCTGTGTATATACATACTTTGCAACCAGGCACAGTGCTATTAGGATGTCTCAAGTGATTTACGTGTGCATAACTATTAAATATTAAGTAAGGTTAGAAAGGTAGGATAAATTGTTGAAGAAAAATTTATTATTTTGTTAGTTTATCTCATTATGTACTTTTTTCACATGTGCAAATTACATTTCTCTCATGATTTCAAAAACTAGCAAGTGGTAACTAATATATTAGGAGCATTTGAGAAATTAAAAAGATTCAAGTAGATAATAATTCTTTAAAAGTTCAATTTAATGCCTCTAGAGCATTTACTGTTGGATTAATCAGAGAGTTTTAATCAGTATATTTAATATATGTTGTTTATTAACACATATTTCTTGAGGATAAACATCCACACTTCACAATTCAAGCATCAGCACTTACAATCTTTCCAACACTTCACTGTTAATTGTATTTGTAACCTTTTCTTATAATTTCTTGTCTCATGCCCAGCTCCCACTCTGTTATTAATAGGAATGTGGCAGAGATTAGAAAATAGAAATAGGTAATAATCTGCAGGTATTTTTACCATGCATAGCTCTTAACACATTTTCTTGAAATCTTAAATTTACATCCTATGCATTATAAAAGTGTAAATTACAAATTTACATATCTCTTTCCTCATCATACATTCAATGATAAATCCCTCAATGGCATGCAATATTTTTTAGCTAACATGGTAACTTTTACAGTGTCTGGCACCGGGAAGAAAGCAATAATGGAACTGACTTAATCTCATGCTAAGAGGTTACTTTTCAATACTCTTAAGTAGAAGTGCACCAATGTAAAATAAACACTTCAGCCAAACTGGTTTTTAATAATGGCTGAATTATATTAATGAAAACATTAAAGACCTCTTATTTTACATGCATAAAATAAGACCCACAACATCAAATATCAATACAAAGAACATCAATATGGCATTTAAAGAAGTCTATAGAATTTAAACTGGCCACAGCTATAAAGTTATAAACAGAAAACTAGCAATGATGTTTAACAAAAAGGTTTTCTGGTTTGTGTATCATTATTATTTTTCATTTTTAAGTAAAGTAACATGGCATTATAACATTATACAAGTTTGAGGTTATCATTATTGAGAAGCACCATGTCTATATGCTACAGTAAGTAGCAGTAGAAATAAAGGTTTATGTGCTTTATACACTTATTGGTTTAAATACCAACTAACATTCATTTTAATATTTTAATAAAAGATGCCTTCATTCTGCTAATCAAAATATTTCAACCTTAAAATTTGGACTTCATTAGTTTTGTAATTGTCCCACCATACATCGTCCCTTCAAAAGAATTATGTGGCAAATTTTTCAAATAGCTACACACTAGAGTTAAGAGATTTTATATAATAGCAGAGCAACGCACATGAGCATTTTATCTCTTTTCATCATAAGTTAAAATTCTCTTCTTTCCAGCTCTGTTCTAAGACTTACTAGGCAAACTGTGTAGGAGTCTGTACTGAGGAGGAGCCAGAACAATTGGGGTAAGGATAGAAGGGTCATCAAAGCAATTACCAGCCCAGAGCCTGACTATATTGCATAATACGAATTCTACTAATTCATCCCTGCTGGAAAACCCACAAAAACATTGTTGCTGGAATCCAAATTTCTTCTCAATGATCTGATGTACTAAAGCAGGAAAATGTTCCACTTTTATGTAACAAATCATGCAGAAACAATTTTTAGCAGAAACTCAGAAAAATATTTTTTTAAAAAATGAAGTTGAGTGAAATATGTATTTGCCACTCCTGTGAGGTGAGCAGTGTCTCCCCTGGAATCTGTAGTTTCCTATCTCACTTCTGTTAAGGTCCTGGTGAGACTCTTAGCAGCTTAATCCCCTTATATTGGAAAAAGAACCTCCTGGGCAAGTTCATTTGCAAATTTCATCAGCATGATGCCCTCAGACCCAGTCTGTACCCTACTGACTTGCGTTCTCTTCCCAACTGCAGAGTTGTCGCTTCCTCCTGAACCGTGTGAACCACGTCAGCTTTCTCAGCCAGTGGTACCAGGGCCCTGGACCTCTCTAAGTGCAAACTCCGTAAGTAGCCCATGAAAGCACCTGTCAGTTGCCTGGGGTGACGGGAATATGGTTCCTTAAGGGGAATGTGGCCACATTAATGTGATCTTTACACGTAAATTGTCTGCACGAAATCCTTTCCCAATCTTGCTTAGCTGTTAGAGTTTGTAACTTGGTGGAGGAACCCTGAAAAGAAGACCCAAATCGTGTAATCTGTTCCCAAATAAAAAGATCAAATATGACTAAATTGTTTTCATCTTGGTGGTGTGTGCTAAACTTTACATTGGTTCCTGTTAACAATTGTGTCTGGGTCTCTAAGTTGAAAATGCAATTGTATAGCCTTCTCTCTCTCTCTCTCTCTCTCTCTCTCTCTCTCTCTCTCAATATATATATATATATATATACACACACACACACACACAAATATAGATATATATACACAAATAAATAGATTCATATATATACAAATATAGATATATCTACATAGATATGTAGAGCTATATATAAATAATATAGAACTATATCAATCACTATATATATATATAGAAAGAGACGTGTGTTTGTGTGTGTGTGTGTGTATATACCTGTGTGTATATATATATACACACACACACATATACATATACAGACACATATATACACACACACACATATATATACACAAACACATCTCATATCTATATCTGTCTGTCTATCTATCTATCTATATATATATAGAGAGAGAGAAAGACCAGCGAGAGCACCCCGATAGCATTCAAGGAGCACTTTGTCCCATAGTTCTCAGCAGCCTCATTTGTACATATGAAAATCCATTTTGATCAACCCAGGAGTGGCTGAACTCTAAACCTGGCAGAAATATAGTCTTAGTTACATTAATTTTTCAATGTGCAAAAATCACCACAATGGCATTTTTGCTAACTAATTCACAAGTGTAGAGAAATGAATATGAGGTTTAAATCAATTTTAAAGATTACTATTATTATTTAGTATAATAAATGAAACACTGAAAAGAAATACTTTAAAAGGCCACTTTCACACTTAGAAGAAAGAGGGTCTTTATTCTGAATTTGTCCTCAGACCATCCTGAGCAGACAAGATGGGCATACCAGACTTGGATTTGCACTGTTTACCGGGTGGACTTAGGGAACCGTATTGAAGGATTCACAACATCAACTCAAAACCCACTCTGAGCATCGCTCTTGTACTACAGTTGCACTGGGCTTTGGAGTGGCAATAAGAACAGACACATTTATCCTTAAAATCTTAGAACTTCTTGTTTCCTGCCTCCTGAATCACTGCCCAGCACCAGTGATTCTTTACTAAAAATTTAGCTTCACCAACACCTGAATGAATCCTAACTCACAAGAAACCCCAGGGCAATCATCAGAGGACAAAACTGATTTATCTTCCCCAAGCCCAGTATCCATAACCCAGCAGCCACCGGGCTTAGAATAAGGCTGCTCAAGATGCCCGTCTGTCCTGAAGGGGGCCTCCTACGGACCCTCCTCTGGAACTAGCGCTCTGCCCTGAAACTTAGTCTTTTTGGCTGTGCCAGGAACCCACTAGGCCTTGGCTATTGGCTGCTTGTTTGTTTTATTTTTTCTTCTTTATGTCAGTAACACTGGTTTATAGCACTTGATATGATCTAGGGGAATGCTACTCAGCATTTAAAAAAGAAAAGGGAGAACGCCTGTCTTTGCAGCAACGGGAACTGGAGGGGATTATGCTAAGCATAAGTCAGAAAGAAGCATAACAATGAAGCTCCAGCCTCAGGGACTAGATGTTCTCCCTCTACCCTTAGACTCAGCTGGGGCTTTACTAAAAGTTAGAACTCCCTGAAATTAAGGTGATAGCATTCACCTCACTGCATCTTCACCCCTGTTTAGTGTCTTCCCATGTCCTGCTCAACAGATTAAACATCAATCATACTCTGTTGTCACTGGGGTCAGCACAGCCCCTCAGGTGCTGTTGCATAAATACCAGCTTCTCCACATGGGGACCAGCTCTCCACAAGGAGAATCTTACTAGCCGAGATTTTCTGTCATTCTTGCCTTTCTCTTGCTGTTGAAGCCACAGCATCTCACAAATAAGGACAAATAATACTTGTATGTGTGAAGTAATTAGAAAGCAAACATAATAAATGATTGAGTAAATACAACACAGGGTTAATGCACACGTTATAGCCAACATATATTACAGGGGACATGTAACTTATAAACTGCATAACATCATAACCAATTGCATAACTTCAGTAGAGAGACACTAGCCACTTCAAGATTTCTGATTGGGGTGAGGCACAAAGGTTCTCTTCGATGGCCTATATAAAATACTGCTACTTTTGAGAAGGAACTTGTTCGGATTACAGTTTAATTCTGGAGAATATTACTATAATTCCACTTTTTCAAAGTGCACAATGCCTGCTATTAGGCTTCATCGTGAACATAATAAAACGTTTTTAAGAACTAGGCCTCCCTGGTGGCGCAGTGGTCAGGCACTGTGCTGTGGAGCTGTCAGCAGCAGCGAAGCGAGTTCTTGGCCCGGCCAGGGAGATTCCCATATGGCGCAGCAGACCTCTCCTGCCTCGCCCGCTGCTCCCCTCAGCAGTGTGTTTCTGTTGATCTGCCTGTGCTGCTCCCCACTCTGTGTCTGGTGAACCCTCCCGCCACCCCATACCTCTGGCCTGTGCTCCAGCTTGTATGCATAAATAAATAATTTTTTTTTTAAAAAAAAAAAACCTTTTTTAAGAATTGAAAGTTAACTATTCAGGACTCCAAGCTGAAGTTCTTTGTGAGCTGCACTCTGTATGGCTCGGTGAAGCTCTCTGCTGCTTCAGTGAGTGAGATGGACCAATAAAGAGAGCTGGTGGGAGCACACAGATTTGTTGCTATTATTCAACTGAAAACAGTTTCCCAGAAATCCAGATGGGTAGAGCATAACCTATCAGGTTCTGCTTTGAAGGCTGAATCTTCACAGTAATGGGAAACAAACATCAGAGGAATGAAAAGCAAGACTGGCTTACTCAAAATTGCAGAACCCAAAGTTACCCATTTCTTTCACTTTAAAATCCAGCTTCTCTCTCCTACACCAGCCCCCCTTCTTTCTAGTGATGAGGCACTCTTTCAGGGGACTTTTCTAAAGGTACTTGAGTCGTGACAATTTTCTCCCCAAAATATCTTGGTTTAACTAGGTGATTGACGGTACTTTGTCTTTCCTGTAAAACTTAAAAGAAAATTATCATGATTTTATTCCTGAATATCTTCTAAAACACTTACATTCCCATAAATTCAAAATGAGGCCTTCTCATAACCCAAGCTGAGCTCTTGTCTTTCTCAAGACAATTTTTCCCATGAGAAGTACAGCTTGGATGACAGTGTAGAGGAGGTTTCTTCATATTCGTTCTATTGATATTTTTATCTCAGCCCTAAAATCATAAATTGGATAATTGGTGTTTCTTTAAGATACATGTTTTAAAACATGTATCCGTAAAATATATCCATAAAAGCCCAGTTGCAGCATAGTAAATCTGATGGTTCTGAAAGTTCAAAACCAATGACCAAACAAACCACTTAGAACTACTTCTAATCATTTTGACATGACAAATCACAATAATTAGTGTGTGGAAGTAATCAGATCAGCCAAGTTTCAATTTGAGCAATTTACCAATAATCATGCAGCCATAATTTGGGTTTCTTTGGCCATTTTTATTCCGCACTAAATTTTTAAAAAGTAGACATAAAAAAATTCAACATTCTAACATGAAATATTCAAGCTGAGCTCTACAAAGATGTTTTGAAGAATACAGAAAAGCCATGAAGCAGGAGATTGATTTTTACAGCTTGACTCTTACCTACTGTGTGACCTCAGGCAAGTTACTCAACCAGTCTGTGCCTCAAAATAATACTCCCTCTCTTCTCATGGAAGCTGGGAGAGCCTGATGAGCCAGATGTGGCCTGGGTCCCTCTTCCCCGGGGGAAGTGTGAGAAGAGCTACTTTTCAGAATTGTTGGGCACATGTTATCAATATGGCTCAACTTGGGGAACTTAGACTAACAAAATGAGATAATTTAACATCCTGTTTCATTCAGCTAGTTATTATAAACATCTTTTATGTAATTATCTTTTATTCCAGTAGCACCATAGCACACATCGTATTTCTACTATTTTAATTTGAAAAAGTTGTACCTTCATAAAAGTTAAAAAATCATAAAGGAATACATACACATTATGTTTATGGAATATGAACATATTGCTACATTGCTTTCTCTCTCCCTCTCTCATATATGTGTTTGAGTATGCATAATTGTATCTGTATGTATTTGACTAAATCATTTGAAACAAATTTGCAGATGTCAAGACCCCAAATATTTCCCTAACCACAATACAATGATCACATTCAGTGAACTTAACATTAATATAATTTTTCCAACAGTGTTTACTAAAACCAAGTTTTTTTTTTCTGATTTAGGATCAAGTCAAGGATCTTGCAGCATATTTAGTTATTTTTAATTATACTTATTATAACATTGCTTGATTAATTTTATCATTTGTTTCCCAGTATTAGGCTGGATGATAAACTTCTGATGACACATGCTTATTTTATTAATCTCTTCTGGGATACTTTTGGGATAAGCACAGTTCTTAGCACATAAAAGGGACTTGGAAACTATTTGATGAAAGATTGGTTGGAAGATATTTGTCAGATTTTCCCATATTAACTTAGGTACCAAGCAAGAAATTTGACATGGTGATATTTCATGTTTTTAAAAAAGCTAGAAGGGACTCAGAAATTATTTTGTCCAAATAGTTGCTTCTTATTTGAGATCCTAAACAGTAACTTGCCAATGTCACACAAGACCAGGGAGAGTCGGAGCAGGACCAGAACCAGGTTCCCAAAGCTGAGCGCACACGCAGTAGATAACGCCACACTGCCTTCCTCAGCCAGCCCGGCAGCCATTACAAAAGTGAACGCAATTTCCTTGCTCTGAATCTATTAATCTGGGCAACCTCACTAATGAAAAGAATAAGCATAATTTAATATTTTGCACTGTACTTCTCTGGTCGGAGCTATTCACACTTAGAAAAACAATCATGACACTGAAACAACCGTTCATAATTGAGATAGATGTGGGTCTGCTATCACTGGCATCAAACAACAAGCTATTTTCCATCATCACGTGGGACACTGTGCAGTGTGTACTGGCGTGTCGGAATATGAATATCACAATCAAGTTAACAATTAGCATTTTCCAAAACAACAGACACATTATTGGTCAGAACAGTAGCATACACTTGAAACAGAGAACCATTGAACCACTACTTAATGGCTGCTTTCGTTCCTTTTATGTAGGCTTAATGAACAAGGATGAACATTAGGGAAAAATTTATTTGGAAATACATAAAAACATTTTATTCAAGTAGTCTAATTTCCCATGTCTCTTCCAAAACTCCCTTAAAGAAAATAATGAGGATTTTAAGGTCTAGTGCCCTTCCTGATTTTAAATATAAATATCCATGTAAATTTCCTGACATAGTAACATAATGTCATAATAAAATCTTATAGTGACATTATATAAGTGAATACTGGCTATCTCTTTACCCCCTTAAAAAGATGGCCTACAAATTCAAGAGAAGTTCAGTTCCTATTGAATTTCACAATTTTGTCTAATAAAATTATTCCTTTCCTACATAAATTGTTAAACTGAAGTTTTCCTTGTCATACAAAAAGCAAGACAGTTTCCTTCAGATTTAAAAATCAAAGCAATAAATTTCATTTTACTCCTGGAGTCAGCAGAATTAAGTCTCTAGATCACTGCTCACCTAAGGGAGACTTTTCCTTTCCTGATAAAATTTATAGCTATCGATAAAAAAAAAAAAAAGGTCCAGGAAATCCATGTCCTCTAGTCTATAAAGGAATTCTGTAAGGGGAAGCAGTGAGCTCTGAGAGAGAAGGAAGATTTTTGAAGGAGAGGCTAACTCAGTCCTAACCATCAGAGGGGCAGAGGAAGAATACCAAGTTGCTGAAGCACAATGTGACTTAAGCAAGGTTCTTTTCTCTTTGTCTTTCTTCTTCTGCTAGATTGTAAGCAATCTGAGGATAGAAAATTCTGTCCTCTAATCTCCAGTGTTTCACAGAGTGCCTTGAAAATGCTCAATCAATATTTGCTAGATAAAAGAAGGAGGGAAAGAAAGGAGGGAGGGGAGTCTGGAAAATAGATAGGTTTAGCTTGCTACTATTTTTTCATTTTTTTTAAAGATTTATTTATTTATGCATACAAGCTGGGGTACAGGCCAGAGGCGTGGGGCGGCAAGAGGTTTCACCAGAGACAGAGTGGGGAGCAGAACAAGCAGATCGACGGAAATACACTGCTGAGGGGAGCAGCGGGCGAGGCAGGAGAGGTCTCCCGCACCATGTGGGAATCTCCCTGGCCGGGCGTCGAACTCGCATCGCTGCTGCCGAAAGCGCCACCAGTGTAGCGCTTAACCGCTATGCCACCAGGGAGGCCTATTTTTTCATATTTTTTGAAGTGATTTCAAACTTTCAAAACAGTCTTGCTACCTTGA
This sequence comes from Scalopus aquaticus, assembly GCA_004024925.1. NCBI lineage: Eukaryota > Metazoa > Chordata > Mammalia > Eulipotyphla > Talpidae > Scalopus > Scalopus aquaticus. Next base: position 46,453 of record PVIJ01001811.1, read on the forward strand.
TACTTGTTATCTCTCAAATATTTAGGAAGCATTTTCTATAAATAATATCTTTTCCAACAATGCCCAACAAAATACATCCAGGTTCTATAATTTTAGCAGGAATATGTCCACTTTGGTGTTATGTTCTCACTGTAGCAATCAGGTATTATATAATTTCAATTCATCTTATTCGATAGAGTTCACTTTGACCATTTGCTAAGTTATTTTCTGTCAGATGTCATCACTGTCAAGTTACTCTTTGTCCCTTCATGAAGATACTTGAAGACAATATCCCATTCTTCGTCAATCTTTCTACCACTAATTTTAGCACTCATCAATGTTTCTTGCCTGAGTTGTTATTATGATGCCACCAAATTATTTTTTCTTCCCTGAACTTTAATCAGTTTGTAGTCTACTGTAAAGGAAACTTACTATCGTTACTTGTTTTGATGTTATCATTGTCCTGTATTTGCCCACATGGCCTTCTCTGCCATTTTGACAGGTCCTCATTATTTGAAGACTTCCTCATTTTCTAGCATAATGAGAAGGCTCACACTTATTTTGTAACATTCCTAATCCAGCCCTAGACTCAGCCATTTCTCTGAGGAGTTACAGCTCTTTTACTGCAGCATGGATTTTAGATGCCAACATCGGAATGATACATGATATCATTGCTCCCAGACCCTCTCACTGGATAGAGATAATAATCCTGTGCATGCATGTGCATGCACATACTATACATGTCTATGCCCATCCACATGCATCCCTACCAATATTTATTTACCCCTGGTTCTATCTACCTAGATGTACAGTTGAAAACCATGATGTCAAACCAATACCTCTAATTCCAACCTAACAGTGTAGGATTTATTCCTGTTTTCTCCCTCTTTCAAACAATGAGAAGCCCTCTCTCTTCATCTTCATGACACTTACTTATTCAGCCCTCCAGAGGATAACCAATCCCCCCCAAACCACCACACCACCACTCTTCATGTGGGCGTTCCTCGTCATAGCCAATCCCTGGCACCACGCTCCCCGCACAGGTCCCTGTCTCGAATGATTTGGGCTTGGGCTGCTGTGTCACTTGTGTCTCCTACCGAAATGCTCTCCTCCCCAGCTCTCAGGTTTCATGGCCCCAGGGGTTCACATCACCAGGCTCCCACTCAGGCAGCTCCTTTTTCCCTTTTGGGTTCTTCTCACCAGGCCATGCCATTGCTCTCTCCAAGTCCCGTACCCCAACTCTCCAGCCCAGGTCACGACATCTCACCACACCCAGCATGTGAACTTTCTCCTCTTCCTCCGTTTGACCTTCTACCCCCACCACTGAGCCACCAAACCCTCTGTCTCCATGCAAGGAGACCCCCCACCTATTTTGACTCTGACACCCCTCACTGGGCCTTCCATCAGCCCCCCGCCTGTTTCTGTGTAGAAACCCTGCTCGTCCAAACGGGCTTCAACACCTCACCCCAGCAGGAGATGTCATCGTCAACCTGCTGAAGTAGCACCTTACTATGTTCCCAGCTCTCCCACTTACAGGTACCTACCTTGCTTAGCCCATCTAAGGGCTTTCAGACTAGAAGGGAGGACAAGAGGAGAACAGACTCAGAACTTAAGGAGATGTCAATGTCCTACCTAGTTACTGTTTGTATTTTAAGGGATCTGTATTGAACCACATATTATCAGTATTTTCTCTATGAAAAATATCTAAGAAAGATGAGTATATGGTGCGTGCACGCGCACACACACACACACACACGAGAGAGATATAAGTGTACACATGTATGATCACCAGATCATGTATACTCCTTAAAAAAGACACCAACCCCAAATACATAGGACAAAATAATGCATCTTTTGAGATTCTCAACAAGTATTCATTGACTAAAAAATATATTTCTGTTCCAAGGAAGTTGAGTTGAAATTGAACTTCATTTCATATTTTGTGGCAGACATAAATTATATGTTGTGAATTAGAATTAATGAACTAGATGTATATATAAGAAATTGAATTCATAAATTTAATCCAAATATATTTTGGCAATTGTTCTCTCTACCATTTTGTATTTGAAATACAAGCACCAAAGAAGAATATTTTTTAGTAGATATTTTTAATGAAAAATCTATAGTGAAAGATATTGTTTTATTCTGAACTAAGTCATTTCAATGGGCAGAGTGACAAAATTGTGCTGAAATCTGTGCTATCAAGTTGACAATAAAATCTCTATTTTTAAAAAATGATTTTATTTGAAACGGTCATAACCTTGTGTCATAACACTGGCTACTTAAAATGAATTTCTTCTTATACCTCAGCATTTGCAAAACTGAAGGAAAAATCTATTCTTATAATAAGCCCACACTGAAAGAATAAAAACTTAAACTACTCCATGTCAAATATTAGAAGTATAAGTCAATATAAAGTGTATAATTTTATTTAATTTGAAATTGAGTATCTTCTAAAACCCTTGGTTATCATTTGTTTTAATAGTGACATTTTGTTATGTTTTTTGTTGGTTTATGGCTATCTAAATGTTATGAAAGCCTCATAAACAAGACACTGTATATACGCATAGAAAATAATAGAGACAGATGACCTGTTTTAGCATTCAACCTTTGAGTTGATTGGAAATTTTACAAGCCAGAAAATGGGGGCAGGGCTGGAAATTATTGGAGAGAAAATGGCAGTGTCCATCTATATTTATAAACTAAAATAATTTATATGCAAAGTAAACCCAGGGAAGTGAAAATTGGATATCATTTATGTATAATTTAACGGTATAATTTGTGCTGTATTGTATTCAACAAAATAGTGTTTCCTTCAATATGAGATATGTCTACCCTTTGTCTAAATGTCTCAAAGGCACACTTCTTTCATTGTGTGGGTCTAGATAAAGAAAGTATACACTTTCTACCATCTTTCTACTCTATAGACTTTCCACAATCTTAAAACTTTGAGAGGCTTGACCTCTATAGGCTAAAATCTTATTCAGCAAGTGAAAGAATTGAAGTCAGTTCCCTCAACACAGGTGGCCATGTATTTTCAGAGCCTTGTGGGGAGGGGGAAGATTTTTATCTATTCAACAAAACCCCATGATTTTCACAACGTTTATCAAGCATAATCCCCCCAAAACAATTTGGCAAGCCAACAGCCGCTCCAAGTTCATGTGCCATTCCCTGCTCTCCGCATTAAAGCAGCCCCTGCCTCTTTCCAGCCTTTCTCTGGGGATTGTCTATTATCAAGGGCTATAACAACACATATTGTGATTCTAATCAGATTAGCATGCTTTAATCACTATCTTTATTTCTCTGGCTTATTTTATACTAATTAAAGCTAGTAAAATTTTCACTGCTAATTTAATTAACAGAGCAACTCATCTTTGTCAGGCATCATCCTTCTTGTCTTATCCACACATTTAAACAGTGCCTGAAGCCTGCAGGTGATTCAGTTAAATCACCACTCTAGAAGTAGTTAGGTCCATCACTGACCAAAGACAAACCTTTATAAGCCTGAAAGCTTCTTATAACAACAGCTATGACAACGGATACTATCAAATTACGCTTTGCACCTGAGATGATCTCCATTTGCAATGACTTAAATGGGTCAGGTCCAATTCCATATCCAGGACCCCAACAGAATATAACAAATTAATCATTTTAACTAACAAACTTATCAGGTAAGGAGAAAATCAAGGAGCCTAGTTAGCATTACATACATATAATTAAATTAACTGGGCAGTTTGGCTGAAAGTCTACCCCAACTCTCACATAAATCCAGCTTTTATCTACATATTCTGAAACAAACAAAACTTGGATTAAATGCAATTCACAAAAGGCTCATATTTGTTAAACAATTTGATCAAATATTTGTTTCCAATATAATGTTAATTGTGGCTGGTCTTCCTGGTTGTCCTAAAGAGTATGTTTAATCTGTAACACCGATCTCACATACCAAAACTACTAACCAAAACTCTACATTTGAAAGCAGATCAGATCGACTCTACTCACCGGCAAGATGACTCAGCTTCTTTCTTCTCATCTACTTCCGAGTCTACCATTTGTAAAATATTTCAAGTTTGAATTCCAGCAGTGGCAGCAGCAGAGACTCTAATCACATGGTAACCCACATCACAAGGAGAAAAAGACAATAATAAATTCATTTTAACTATTATAAATTTGGAAGTATGATTTTATTTCCCACCCAAAATCTAGAAGTTGCTTGTAATTTTTTTCCAGAAAAATACAGGACAATGCCTGTGTGATTTGGTTACATACACAGGAATATTGCATCTTAAGACCAGGGCGTCCTGATACTTAGTCTTATAGAGAGCACCAGCCCTTCAATGGAGCTGTAAGATACAACCTTCAGATTTAGTCTACATGGACAACTAAGATCTCTAAGATGGCACTTTTCTAACAGTAAATCATGTTAAGTTAGGAAGGATGAAATCATTTATATTGAGAAAACGTTTTTGGTCTTCTGATTTTGCCAAAGCTTTGTGATCTTAAGGAAAAGTATGAGGAACCATTTTTATTTCCTCTCCTCAGTGCCTCGGGCTAACAGCCAGATGAGAGGTGAGGTTATAGGGTTTGGGAATCTGTGCTAGACAGTAAGTCCCAATAACCAAAAACTGTCACTTTGAAAGAACTGGTTTGTCAAGCTTTGGTTTGGCTCATACTCAGAAACTTGATTTTCTTCACTTTCAAAGCAGCTGGTTCTTTGAGGGTGCTGAAAACTGTACTGGATAGGCCCAGTCATACCTTCCAGTAGTTCAGACATCCCCGAGCCCACCTTTCTGAGAGCCCTCATGAGTGAACTCTGGTCTTCACTTTATCATTCACTTTGATCTATGGGACAAAGCAAAGGAGACACAAGGGAAGACTTGCAAAGTCTTCTCTCCTGCTTTTGTTGATACCCTGCTGCCATGGGAACGAGTTTAGGTTAACTGGACAGATGACGAGAAAGGCGTGGTCCAGTTACCCTCATCGCCCCAGCTGATATCCAGTCAACTTCCAGCACCCGAGCTGCCATGGTGACTGGCAGCCAACCAGACACATGACTGACCCAGGAGAAAAACTGTTCAGCTAGGTACATCCCAAAAGGCTGGTTTATAGAACTGTAAGCTAAATCAATGTTTGTGCTTCAAAGCCACTAGTTTTGACAGACTGTTATGTTGCAAAAGCTAACTTATACAAGAGCCAGTAAGGTGACTCTAACATATCTACAGAATTCTAAAAAGAAAGATGATACTGTTTTTCATTGTTTATTTTTTTTCCAGTAGTGAAATAATTTGGATCCACTTACAAAAGAATGAAGTGGAACTTTCACTACCCAATTCAAAACCTACTGTAAAGCTACAGTAATCACAGCAGTGTGATTAGCATAAATATAGACATATACATCAATGGATCAGAAAAGAAAGTTCAGAAATAAATCCTTATATGTATCGTCAATTGATTTTTGATAAAGAGCCAAAGAAATTCAGTGGGGGAAAAGGATAAGTTTTTTCAAGAAATACACTGGAATAATTGGATATGCATAATAACCATCTTAGATCTTTATAGCATACCATATACACAATCAACTCAAAATGGATAATAAACTTAAAGGTGAGCAATAAAACTACAAAATTTCAAGTGAAAACATGAAAGAAAATACTTCTGAAAATGCCTTATGAAAAGATTTCTTAGATGTGATGCTGAAATCATGATCTAAAAATGAAAAATTGATAAATTGGACTTCATGAAATTTTTTAAAAATTATTTTTAGTAGACATCATTAAAATTAAAAGCAAAGCTGTAAACTGATAGAAAAAAAATTCAAATCATAGATCGCATAAAGAGCTTATATCCAGAATATCTACAGTAATTAAAAAAAACAAGGAAATCAATTTAAAAATGGTTAAAATATTTGAATAGTTTGTTCAAAGATAAAATATACATGAAAAGATGCTCAACATCATAAACAATTAGGCAAATGCTAATCAAAATTACAATAAAATACCACTCACACCCTCTAGAATGGCTATAATGAGAATCCAGACAATGATGAGTATTGACAAGGGTAATTTGGAAGCCTCGTGCATTGCTGACGAGAATGGAAAATGACACAGTCACCCTGTGAAACTATTTGTTTCTGAAAATAAAATTGTTAACATAAACTTAGCATTTGACACAAATTCCATTCTTCTCTATCCAAGAGAAATGAAAGTGCACATTTATAAAGACTTGTGCCTGAATGTTCACAGCAGTGTATTCATGAGAACCAGACATTGGGAACAGCCCAAATGTCTATCAACTGGAGAATTTATTTAAAATAAATATGGTACACCCATACATTGGAATAGTACTCAGCAATAAAAATGCACATAGATACAAACTACAACACAGATGAACCTTAAAACCATTATACTGAGTGAAAGAAGCACTCAAAAATGCTCCCAGCTGCATTATTTGAGTCATAAAAATCTTTAGAAAAGCAAATTCATAGAACAGAAAATAGTCAGTGCTTGCCTGGAGATGAGGGCAGGCGAGGAGATAAACTGCAAATGGGCACAGAGTACCCACTATGGAAACATTTTCAAGCTGGGTTGGGCTGTAGTGATGTTTACACAGTTCTACAAATTCACTGAAAGAATTATTTCTAGGCATACAATATTTCTAGGTAAGAAAATAAAACCTCAGTAAAGATGGATTATTAAAACCACTTTTGGGATTCCCTCCTGAGAGAGGAAAAAAGAATTAGTAAATGCTTGAATAAATATGACTTGAAATTTGACTACACATAAAATGTAATTTTTAAAAAGTGATCCGTAGTTATGAGTCTATTGTCAAGGTGAAAACGCTCCTAACACAGTCACTCCAAGTGGGGGACTGGTTAGTGGGCAGCCCTAGCTGGTCATGTCGTGTCCAGGAGGTCAGCAGGACTCAATGACATATGCTTAATGGGGCCTGGGTTGACCCTGGCTGTAGTTGTGTCTGTGCCATCGTGGCCCCCAGCCCTCTCCTGCTCCCCCCATCTGGGCCATCAGCCCACTTGGGCAAGCTCAGTCCCCTCCTTCTGCCCAGAAACCCCCTTCACAATCAGGAACAGGAAGGCAGTCTCCCTGGGCCGCCTCTCCATGTTGCTAATTTGGTCCAGTTACCTGAAAATATATCGTCTTAAGTGGCATATACTTTATCCTCCTTCATGATGTTTCAGTTTGAAGAGGGAAAGGAAATCATATATTTTCCTGATATAATCTTACTTTATCAAATTTAAGAACTAACCTGTTTTATGACTTTACCATGGAAAGGAAGATTGCACCTCATTTTTTGTTTTACTACATCCATAAGAAGATGCATTGCTGTGATAAATTAAATCTGGCAAGGATTCGGGAAAATTCTCCACCTAAGTGATCCTGCAGCTGAAAGCAACCTCAATAGGTCAACGAAACTATCCTCCACCAAAGACAGACGGCATAAACCACACCCAGACAGATGAAAGTTTATTCTATTTTTAAAGATTTCCAGGGGAGAGGACTATAGGAATGTTTGCCCCTTAAGGCATTTAGTCTGTCTGAGGAACTCATTTTACATAGGAACATGATAGAAACAAAGAGAACCTGAGGATCTGGCTGCCAAATCCAAGGATTTTTATTATTATTATCATCATCGTTCTGAAATACAAAGGACAAAGTCGAAGATAAAATTCATGCACTATGTCTGGTGTGTTTCTGATTAATGAAACAGACTCCTATATTTTGCTAAGGTTTTAACCCAGCAAGCCCAGCCAAGAGCAGAGTTTTGCATTTTAATTTGGGGAGTTTCAACCATAATAAAGCTGCTGAACATAAAGAAGTTCAAGTCAGGAACTGTTTTGCTACAATTCTACTACTTTTTCCCCAGCTATTTCACAGAAGGAATTGTAGTTTAGCTAGTGAGAACGTCTCATAAATTTAAAGTATTTATGGGGCATTCTCAATTATTATTCTGAGATATAGAACATCCTCCAGCATAAATGGAAAAAGTCAGCTCACAAGTGGTTTAAAATGAGAAAGACTGAATAACAAAAAGTTATTTGAATATATATAAAATATAAATAAGCTTCTGGGCATATTTTAATTTAAAAGAAATCAATGCTTTTTAATTTTTTTTAAATAATTTTAATTACTCAGATTGCCCCTTGTCATTATGTCATTATGAGCTAAGTCTCATTCTGGCTCTTTCTAATTAAATGGGATCATTTGCTCAAATTGCCCCCTTTTTAGTGGGTAATGGGCACAAAGTGACCTTCTGAAAAGAACAATTCCCCCCCAAATGAACATTTCCCCTCACTTCAGTTTGTAATTAAAAAATAAGTGGGGGCAGGGGTGCAAGTAGAGAAGAGCCAGCCAGCTGAAGACCCACTGGCAGGGAGAGAACAGGCACAGCTCGGCACAGAACTCATGGCATGATGTGAGGAGAGGGAGAGGCCTCTCTGAGCAAAGGCTGGGGGAGAGGGGGCCTGAGTTCAGGCAGGAGACTCTGGGCTCTGTGGGAATCACTCCCTGGGTTCTGTTTGCCACCATTTACTCTCCCTTCCTTCCCCTCACCTTGGCCTGCGTAGAGACTGCAGCTAATATAGATAGAAATGCATGAGAACTCCAAAGTCGAGTTCTAAGGTCAATATTTAACCCTTATCTCTTCCTTACTTGCTATGTCATTCAAAAGATATTCGTGTACATGTTAGTCATTTTTCTTCCTTATAAGTCATCTATAGGGTGTCTTTAAAGTAAAGGTGCCTGCTGAGAAGGGGGAGGTGTGTCAGCATCTAGAGGCCAGGTGGAGGAAAAAAGCAGCGGTAAATCTGCACAGCACTTGAGAGAACACCAAGCTTCTGCTTCACAGCGCTGAAGTCAGCAAGCAGCCCAGAGGGATGCCTTCGAGGGAAACCTGGGGGTGTGGCCCTGAGGGAACAAGGCAGTCAGTGAGGTGACTGTGGCCACAATCAACTCCTGCCCAGAAGCACACAGAAAGCTCTGCTGCCATGCGCTCACCTGAAGCCCCAGGAGTTGTGCCATCTGCCAGTGTGCCAGACAGAAAAACTGCCATGAGATGACAGGCATCTGAGCCTTGGGTACCCTGGCTGGCAGTCAGGTGCTTTTTGTGTAAGTCTAGAAACTGTACCCAGGCTGGTTTTGAGATCTCAAAAAGGAGACTGTGGCATTCTAAGGAAAGTGGATAAAACTGGCCCTAAAAGTAACACAACACTCAGAGCAGAAGAAAACCAGAGACAGGTATTGGTACTCATGAGATCCATGCTAGACTGTTCTTTTAGATCAGAAAACCCATTGAACAGAGATGGAAATATTCTCTTCGGAATCTGGTTAATTCACTGTGGACTTGAATAAGCTTTGATAGATTTAGCTGAAAGAATATGTGCAATAAGCTAGGAGAACATTCATATAAAAAGTGGATAGCCACAAAGCAGAAACTACCACACAAGGTTTTGTTGTTTTTTTTTAAATTTTTTATCTTATGTATACAAGCTAGGGTGCAGGCCAGCGGCGTGGGGTGGCAAGAGGGTTCACCAGAGACAGAGTGGAGAACAGAACAGGCAGAGCGACGGAAATACACTGCTGAGGGGAGCAGCGGGCAAGGCAGGAGAGGTCTGCCGTGCCATGTGGGAATCTCCCCAGCCAAGTATTGAACTCGCTTCACTACTGCCAACAGCTCCACAGCGCAGCGCTTTAACCCGCTATGCCACCAGGGAGGCCCCACACAAGGTTTTTGGTTAGCTGAGCAGAAAAGTTTTCTATAACAAAAGTTCAAAAACTTAACAAATCTGGGATGAAGATTTTTAAGTTAACCTTACAATGTCTTTAAACAAAGAGTAGTAATATATTTAAGCCAGGAGTTAGAATCTCTTCATTTAAAAATTTCTGTGTGCTCTCATCTATCAGACACTATGATATGCTTTATATAAACTTTCTATCTTAAACATTAGTTGTTTGATGTGCTGCTATTATTATTATCATCATTGTTTTTAATTGCAAAGACTAAAAATGAGATTAGTGAAATAAGAAACCTAGTATTTTTAATTCCATAATTACAAGAGCAAAGATTTGAACTTGTTCCTTGATGTTAAAATTTTTGCTTCTTTTCCCTATGGTGATTTCTAAAGATTTGAAATTTTATGAATGATTTATAGGCCTAAGTTTGGGAAATTCTCTGTGGCCATGACATAATGATCTCAGTCTACAAGAGGCTAGGACTTAGACTAGAGCCGATAGATGAGTTCCTCCATCAAAGGCTGGGGGTTCAGTGCCCCAGCCTGAGCATGTGTATGCAGAAATGGCTCTCTGGAATCTAGATGTTATCACTTTACCCCTTTTCACTCTCCTTACCCTCAACTTACTCCCTAAATCCATCACAGAGTCTCAATATGTAGGAAAGTGGAGTGTACTTAGGTGGGCTTCTCTGGGAAACAGAATTGAGGTAGAGACTTCATGCAAGAAGTCTGTACGAGGCCACATGGCTAACTCAGCAAGCAATACACTCTCTTCAAGGGCTCAGGCTGCCAGCAGGAGCAGAGAGCAAACCTCACAGACTCAGAGGCCCATGTCCCAAGAAGCAATGCCACATTCATGAAGTACTGCATTTCAGAAAGATCTAGAAGCGGGAAAAGAGAGAAGAGCACTGTCAAGGACCAGCTGCATAGGTTAGCAGGCTTGATGAGTATTAGTGGCCTTTGCTCAAATGAGAGATGCTCTAGGGTAGTGAAACACTGTTTCAAAGCTTCTCTTTGGTACAGCATCTGTGACAGGGATTTCATAGAACATTTGAGAAGGGGTAAAACATCAACCCAGATATTTTGTCCAGATATAAGCTAGGATATCACATCCAGACAGTTGGCTGGGACAGCTCACTGCTGAAAGGAAGCTACTCTGGTTGAACACACTCCTGCATGTCATACCAGAGGACTCAAATCCACTTTATGAAAAAGGGTTGGACACTGAATTCAATTATTGTTGGAATGCTTTCACTATTTCCCAAAACATAGGATTTTAAGTTCAATTATATTTTAAGATTCTTTGTCTACAGTAATTGCCATGGTCTGGTGAGCTTTTATCCTTTTAATAAAAAAAATTATTCAACAACTGCTATGTACTTTGCACTATTCTAATCACTGGAGGCAAAAACAAAATACTGAAGTAGTGTTCCCTGACATCAAAAGTTACATGCATTGAAGACACACAAACAGCCAGTGATAAAGGAATTTGATAAGTTCTATAACAGAGTTATATAGAGATTAGTATAGGAGCCCGCAGGAAGCAGCCGGACAAAAACCACCCTTGGAGTTGTGTTGATCTGGACGTGGGAGTTTAGTTTGAACTTCGAGGGCCTTGCTGACTAGTAGCTCTGCCTTACTGGCTTACGCTGTGCGTGGAGCCTCATGAGGGCAGCAGCAATCATTCTAAGGTGATAGTAACACATTGTTTGGGGGTTTTTGCTACTACCAGTCAACATAAAACGTATAAATACGTTTCCTGCATACAATTTAAAATATTTTTGTAAGCAAAACATTATTCCCATATTACTATTCATATAAGAAAGGATCACCACTTTCTTTAAGCCACATAGCTGGTGAGTAATAACACATTGTTTACAGGTAGTTTGCTACGACCAGTCAACGTAAAACGTATAAATACGTTTCCCGCATACAATGTGGTAACAGAGAAAGCAGGTATGGAGACATACTAAAGTGGGTCTTCTGAAATTATTTTCTACAGAAGTTAAAGCAAACTTGACATTTTCCTTCAAAAGTCTCTAGAAAAAAGAATCTGGCACAATGAAACCACCATAGCCTTATTTTTCTAAAATAACTTATTTTTTTGTTGTTGTAATCTCAGCCTTTGTGATTTACACAAAACTTTATTATCAAAGAAAATTGAACTAAATTTCAAAACCACAACTTAACTTCCATGCCTACCCCACCCCCACCTCCGAAACTGCTTCCTTTTTAAAAAGTTGTTTCTCGATTAGGCTTCCTGGAAGGCATCAACAGTTTAATTTTTGTTTAGAGAATTTTAAACAACACTGAGGAAATAAGAAAGGACTCGCTTCTTTGAAAACAGTGTAATGTCAGGCTACTTGTTTATTCTGCCGCCTGAGAAAATTATTTCAGGTGGTCTACTGTGAGTCCCTCAGACTTCCTCCCTCCCTCCCACTCAGGCAAAATACTCTTCCCCCAGGCAGTAAGGGGAGGGAGGAAAGCCTGCAGGGTGAGATGAGACCAGGGCACCTACCTCCAGGGAGACTGCAGAATCCTTCATCACGAATAGCCTGTTCTGCTCCCCACTCTCTCCCCACCCTCTCATCACCCCCCCCACAAACCTCTAGCCTACACCCCTATTTTATATGCATAAATAAATAAATCTTTAAAAAAACCCAAAACAACTAATAGCCTAAAAACAGGAAATTCAGTCACTGTTTTTCCACAGAGGAGCACAAATTGGGGAATTTCAAAATAGAAAGTGTTGTATGAATATTTTAACCTTAGATGAAAATTGACGTGAAGGGAGTAGGAAGAAGTGGGGGAACCTTGCTACTAGTATGGAACTTTGCAGAAGGCTCTAGAGTTGTGCACTCTTAAACATGGAGGACTGCATCCTCATAGAGTTCTAAATAAATTGTATCTGTAAATAGACAATTAAATAAGGGATATTTATATAAAATCCTTGTTTTATGAAGAGTTCTATGAAAGTTTTCAAAGGAGTGAAAATTTATTTTCTGAAGAGTGAACACTTCTTACCAGCAGAAACAACTGAACCTGTCCTCACGAGGAGACCCCCACTCTACAGAGTAGCTTCTGGCCTGGGACTCATCTCCCAGAATAGTTAGGCCAGCGTTGCCGGCGAAGATGGAACCCTTCACCTCCTGCCCTGCTGAGGATGGAAAGGCCTTACCTGCAGCACAAAGATGGAAAGGTCACCAAAACAAGCCCAGAAGCAAAAGTTGGAGAAGACAAACTTGTATTCTGAAGCAATCTGGCCAACTCAGCAGAAGGACGGGCTGAGCGGCCGCCCGCGAGTAGTTTGCAGTTGTCTGCCTCTGCCCCAAAGCAGCCCGGGATCCCGGGATCTGCTTGATTACAGCTCGTGGGGTTGTGCTGCAGCCACGCCCCTCAGCACGCCGAGCTCACTGATAGACCAAGGAGAAAAATAGCTGTTGACTTACATGTTTATTAGAATCCTGTGAGAGTAATATTAATGATAGCATTAATACCTCCACTTGCAGGAATTCTAAAACATGTCAGTCATTAGCTCCAATTATAATTCTGTCGAAAAAGTAACACTTTCCTTAGAAAATTAAATGCCAAGAAATGACTGATTGGATTTACATAATTACCAAGTGGCAAGGTTGGATTTAAACCTAACATTTCTGACTCCATTAAATCTACATCACTATGAATCTCTTGAATAGTAATGCTGTCAGGCACCATTTATTAAACGCCTATTGTATATCTGATATACTCTGCACTTTACATATATCCCCATATTTCACCCCCAACACACTTTCTGAATCAGGTAATGTTCTTTTCCTTTTAAAAACCCCTATAAAGGTAAAATGTTTGATAAGGTTGGGGACAGTTGTCATCATCTGTGTTACGATAGCAAGAGAGGTCTTTGTCTCCTTGTTCTCATCAGGGTGGGGCCTGGATTTGATGCCCTCTACATCCTGACAGTCTATAAGGCTTTCTATAAATATTAGCAAACGTTGTGCTCCTTGTGCATCTTTCCCTCACAGGGAATTATAACAGCATTAAACTGATGATAGTGATTGACAGAATAAGTTTAGGAGTCCTCCCAGCTGGGTTAAGAATCCAGGTTTTGACACTTAGGAGCTCCTGACCCCGTAGATACTGTTTCATCTGTCAAGCTTCTATTTTCTCATTTGTAAACTACAGATAATATCACCTCACTCAAGTACGCTCACTCTGCAAATCAAATTAGACAATGTTCATAAAACACAACCCAGTGCCTGGCATCTACCCAGTGCAAAATAATTGGTAGCTGTAGTTATTGTAAAACAAGTAATCACATTTTATTGAATGCATCTGTTAAAATGCACTATAGCTCCCTTTAAGAGAAAAACAAATTAGCATCTACCTAAAGAAGCTGAACCTCTCTGTGGTGTGAGGGAAATAGAGCAGGCCTCGGGGACAAGTACCGTGACCCCGCCATGTCCTCAGGGAGACCCAGGATATTATCTTTTGTCCCTCCATCTAAACAAAGGCTTCCAGTTCTCAAAGTCACCCCATGATTCAAGGTGGTTTCTGTAGCTTCGGCCTAAAGTTGAACAAGACAGACCACTAAAAGGGATGCCTTGAAGCCAGGTCATTTCCCTTTAAGCTGCTTTCCCAAAGTCAATGGAACTGACTAATCTGCTTCCATTTCACTGTTCATGCCTTCGTTAAAATACTACAGTAGGCTACAGGGAAACTTTGATGGGTAGTCTTTTATTCAAGGAAAAAGTATGCCCACTTAGAAGTATCAGGATGTGTTTCTTCGGGGGAATAGGATGCTGGATGTTGGACATGGCAACTTAAAGTCTCTGCACGACCAGCAAGGAGCAGTGCCTGAGCAGAGCATGGCGGGCAGATGAAAGTGAGCCATCTCTTTGTTCCATCCCTTCATCTTAAAGATGAACAGACTCTCGTGCAGGGAGACAATAGAATATGTGTAGGTGAATGAAGTTGGTCAGGCTCTTACGCCACGGGCCTCTGTGGCTCTCACCTGTGGCCTTGATCTTATTAATGTAAAAGGCACGAGGGTGTGGGGCACACGTGCCTGACTATGAACACCTGAGCATGGGTGGGTGTGTGTGCGCACGCACATGCTTGTGCAAGTGCGCACACCTGAGCCTAGAGGTCAGGGCTGTCAGCATTACTTGGAGGTGGCCATGGTGGAACAGCTGTGTGAAGATGTTGGCTTGTTTCCCCCGCTTACCATTAAAATCTGTGAAAATGATGCCAAGGGCTCCTAAATTCTCTTTCAAGTTGCTAGAACTGATGGTGAACCTATCTGGCCTGGGAAGGTTGTAAAACATTATGAAAATTTTCATGGTAAGTCAGGGACAGCACCGACATAGAGCTCAGAGGGTACTTCCAGTTGGTCCAGAGGAGTTGCCATCAAATTCATTGTCTTTCTAATAAATGACTTTGGTTATGTTTTTGAAACTTCTTTTTAGGAATATTAGCAAAGTTTTTATTTCAGACTTTCAATTCTTGTTTTGCTCTCTACATTGGGCACTCAGCGGCTCACTATCCAATACAGAAGGCATTTGCCATTGTAAATACTTTTTGTAATCACTAATAGCCAGTTTAACAAAGGCAATAAATACAATCCTGTTGGTTGCTGTATAGGTATTATTTTCCAGGGCTTTAATTCATTTTTTACTCTCCTCTGAGTCCCTTTCATTGTCCTTTCAGTCTAAAATTTATCCTATGAAGGCACAGTTTGCCCTTCCTGAGGATACAGTTCATGGAAATGTTGTTGAGTCTATAATTTGCAAGCATATGATTTTATGAAAGAAAATTTAGTTCACATGGTTCTATCTCATTTAAATGACAATCTGTGAAATACTAGAGTACTATGTTAAAACCATGTACTGCTTTGAGTCTTTGGAACAGGCTTTCAAAAAACCTTTTATTTTTAGAAATAGGAAGCTATGTCCTGTTAAAAGCACGCTACTGCATGGCCATAAGCAGTGAAAGATTAGAAATGTAGGTCCAGGCCAGTGAATTTGAAATGAGTCTTAAATTAGAGTGAATTCTCTTGCTCTTAATTAAAGAGGTTTATAAATCACAGAGAAGGAATAAAAAGCATAAAAGAACATGTGGCATAAGGAAAGAAATCATAATTATCTAGTTGAAAGGAAGCTGGGTAGGAAAAAAAAATCTGTGCAGTCACATTAACTTGTCATACCTTCCAGGCATGATTTCAAAGGGAGGCATAGAATTCCCTTCTGCTCTCTAGAAACCTGGATTTACCTCAATCACAAAGCCCTTTGAAAATGATTTAGTAGGGAATTCCAAATTTTAACATGGCTTCTCATGGAAAGATGTTGACTTAAGGAAGAAAAAGACAACAGGCTTTAAGTACAGCCTAGAAAGAGATCTCTTTTAAAAAATAATACATGTAAGCATGTCCATTTTAAAAGTTCTACAAGGATGTATGCCTTAATATTCATAGTAAATATCTTGGGTGGTAAAATTATGAGGATTTCCTCCTCTTGTCTGTATACATTTTTAAAATATGTACTGATTTTCTAAGAGAAGAAACATATATATATATATATATATATGTTTAAATTTTAAGGCATGCTTAATGAACAACTGGTTTTGAAAGAAATAAAACGGGCTAATTCCCAAATGCATATTGATGTATGAATAAAATCTATCAATGATAGGTGTACATTGTGTAGACAGAATATGTATTGTATATAGGGAATTCATGGTTCCATTTATCTAGCAAATTGTCTATCTAATGTGTCAGAATTTAAATACCCTATTTTTTCACAAACTCTGATGGCAAAAAAAAGCCCCTTTGTTTTCCAAAAGACCACATGATGATACTACTACTTTTCTATGTTATATTGGGGAACACATAAATCAGAAAAGCAATAAGTTCATATGCATTTACTAGCATTTAAAAATTAATTCATAATTTGTTATATTTAAAAAGCAATAATATAAGTAAATGATGTATTGTTTATTCAATCTATAAACAATGACAATGTGCTTCTTACGCAAAACGCATACTGACCAATAACTGCCCTGGCAAGAATTCCAAATTCCCAGGGACCTGAGAGCCACAGAACAGAAATGCCTGGTATTTCCATTTGGGTTTTTGCCCTCTCCGCTTTGTCTACAACCTGAATTATCCACACCTTACTTAATAAAAGGAACTTTCCTCATAATTCAGTCTTTTCCTTAACACTTCCATTCACCTTTTGTTGTCCATGTTTCCTCTCACCATCTTACCCTTCTCTCCTAGGATTGGGAGGTGGTAATAGGAGATGACTATCTAGAAAGAACCAAAAAGCAAGACATTGAGAATGAAAAAAAAAAAAAAACAGTTTAGGAGATGCTCACATAGTAAAAGTGAAATAGAGTTCTTGACCTTACGTTTCAAAGCCCTTCTCCAAGGTATTTCATGATACTTTCTGCCAGGAGCTGCCTCAATCATAGACAAAACCCAGTGCTCATTGCAGGCACTGCTACTTTAAATCGTTCTTGTGCTCTTCTTCCACATGTAATAGGAACCTAGCTTGAACACAGATGTCTGTCATGTTCATTTCTTGAAAACAGCTAGAAGAGCCCAATAGAATTCTATATTCATTGGCGTGAGAATGCTCTTGGAAAATAACTCAACTCTGTAGAACTCTGTATGGAAGATGCAAGAACAGCCTTTATTTGAGTGAAGAGTCAAGGAAACTTTAAAACCAAGAAAAAACTCATCCTAAAGTCTATGACATGACTGGCCACAATGCTTAGGAGATTCAAAAATGAATAGTGATTGAGTGCTATGTCAGTGAAATTTGTTGTCAGCTCACTCTCAAAAGAGAAAGAGAGCTGTATGCCAATGGTGAAAAGCCTGTATCAAAATGTATGTCAATCACCAGGACACAGTTGACTTAGCTCAAGGGTCCATGGAGTAAACTGACTCAATGGGAAACTACAAAGAGCAGCAGGGGGGTCAGGCAAAGATCAGAGTACCCAAGGGGTAAACAGATTATGATTCAGAAATGCCGACTCTGTCCTTGTGATTGACATTTGTTGGTTTGTGAAACAACTACCAATTCTTAAGCCCCCTCAAAAGATGTGAGTTGATATTTCTACCCTGATATGGCTGAGTCTCTTTGGGGCCAGTCTGCTTGCCAAGACAGCAGCTGGCTCAAGGTTGGCACTCCTGGGTCAGTTCTGACCTGTGATGCTTCTCAAAGGTAAATATAGCATAGATTCCCAAACATCAGATGTTGCACCAATTTTTTTTAACCTATTTCCAGTGAAAACTGAACCAAATAACTCATAAATTCTTTCCCTGGGCAATTTCTGGGTTTCTTCATTCTGCATATTAATCTACTTTGATCAAATGACTCCAGGGATTTGTTGTCCTCTGTAGGGATATTTCGGAGAAAATGTGGCTTTTCCTCTCAATTTAAACATCATCTCCTTGTTTATACTCACCCATGAGTGAGGTGGAGACCAGGTGCCAAGTCTGAGTCTGAGAACTCCCCATGCCCAAGTACCATGTCCAGTTCACATAGGCAGGTCTTCCCAGAGTCCAATCAGATCCACAGAGTCTTTTTTTAAGATTTATTTTATTTATTTTGCATTGAAGAGTTGGGATGCAGGTGCCAGAGCTGCAGGAGGTGAGAGGACTCACCAGAGACAGGTGGATCTACTGAAATACACTGCTGAGGGGAGCAGTGGGCAAGACAAGAGACGTCTGCTGCACCATGTGGGTCAGCTCCCTGGGGATCGAACTTATGCTGCAGTGGCTGCTGATAGCTTGATAGCGCTGAGACTTTAACCCCTGTGCCACCAGGGAGGCCTAGATCCACACATTCTTAAGGGGTTGCCTTTCCCTAGAACTATCCAGAAGCTTTAATTGAGACTCATATCACGTCCCATGATCTATGCTTGACCATATTCCACATACCTTCCTCCGGACTGTGGAGTTGGGGTATCCAAAGCAATGTACCATGTGGAATATCTAAGAGACACAGTGTAAGGATTTCATCAGAAGAGAAGAAAACTAAGTTCAGAATAAGCTCACTCCACTACTGTATTAGATTCCTATTGCTGCTGAAACCAATTGTCAACAGTACCTTACAACTCAGTACCTGAAAACAATACAAACTTAATCTCTTATGGTTCTGGAAGTCAGAAGTTCAAACACTGGACTGAAGGCAAGTGTTAGCAGGCTGGTTCCCTCTGAAGGCTCTAGGCAGTTTCCTTGCCTTTTTTCCACTTCTCTATGTCACTACATTTCCTGGCAGGTGGTTCCACCCCCACCTGCAGCCAGCTTCTGTGACCTGCTCGCCCTCTCCCTCTCACATAAGGACATGTCTGATTACAGTTGGGCTTCATCAGGATAATCTCCCCACATGGTAAATCTTATCTCTATCATATTGGCAAAGTTCCTTTTGCCATATAAAGTAAATCACAGGTTTCTAAGACTGAAATGTGAACATTTTGGGAGGGATCATCATTCAGTCCAGCACAACCAGCATAAACAAGGATGTTTATAATTGTATTAGACAGTGTTCCCCAATAAACAACCAATAGGCTACATATATAAAATGTTGTATATTAATTAACATTCTATTAATTACCTCAGTACCTTATATTAAACCTTTTTAGATATCTATGCATATATCTATGCAAGTAATACGTATGCATGTGTGTATATATGCATATGCATATACATACACATACATGTGTATAAATGTATATACATATACACATACACACACAAAGAAATTTAACATAAGGTGTTTGCTCTCATGGTTACGGAGGCTGAGAAGTCCCAATGTCTTCAGTCCGAAATGTGCAGAAAGCCAGTGTAGTAGGTTGAAGGCTGAGGCAGGCGAGGCAATTGTGTAGATGCCCAGCTGAGGCTGAAGCCCTGAGAACCAGGAGTGCTGAGGGCAGAACATTGACATCTCCCCCAAATCCATCAGGCAGAGTAAACCCAGCCTTCCTCCACTTTGTTGCATGCAAACCCAAATGCATCGGATGATGTGCGCCACCAGCGAGGACCCTCTGCTTGACCTGCCCATAAATTTAAATGTGAATCTCTTCTGGAAACAGACAGACACATCCAGAAATAATGTTTAACCTCTTATCTGGGATTCTGTTGGTTTAATCAAGTTGACACATTAACTATCACAACAGTACAAGATATTTTATACTCCAATAGACATTTTCTATTCTATAGATATGTAGAATATGATTCACGGATTGCGAAAGAACCTGTATTTTATTGTTAGTGGAAAGGAAATAGATAAATCCTTGTCATTCTTACCTCAAATCTCATTTGATCTTCCCTTGGAATTACATGCTTATACTGATTAATGGATCTGGTAGATTCTAATTTCCTTACTCAAAATATCCTGAGTAAACAAAATTATTCCCGCATGTCTACCTTTTTCTTATCTTGCCAGGTGGGTCTGCCCCTCTCTAATGTGGCAGATTAAGTCTGAATTATTAAAATTCAAATGGACATGTGGCCATTGATTTTTTTTGTACAAAAATCTATAATTCATAAGGCATCTGCTTCTGTAGGTTGTAGGGTGGTAACGACTGCTGGATACATAACCCAAACCTGTCAAATACACAGAGGAATGGACACCACATTACATGCTTCAGATTGTTGATGAAAAAGGGATGTAAAATAGGAGAATTAGAATGTGGTAATACAATTTTTTCAATGTAGACTACGATTCAATATTATAGAACCTAACTAAGCAACATTTATATAATTGAGAGTTTTTATTACATCTTGAAAGGCAAAGGCTTTTAATCTATTAAAAATTGATAAAGGTCTTTATACCTCCTTTTAAAACCAAACTCAGTGTAACCTTTATTTGTAGTCAATACTAAAAACTTAAGGGAGAAAAAGCAAACCTGAGTGGTAGTAGAATATAGTAAAAGGAACATTAGATTTACAGTATAACAGCACAAAGTTTTAGCAATGATTATGCTACTTATAGGTTGAGTACATTAAGGTAAATAGCTTGATTTCTCTGTGAGCTTCAGTCTCCTTGTTTATAAAAATATGAATTATATTTGCCTCCTTCCAAAGGTCATTGCAATAAGTAAATGAAATATATGTTACGCGTGAATTGCTTTACAAAAAGATGTAATAACAAAGGCCCTACCAGGACTATTGCTTACTTACCAACGCATACATTGTCAATAGCTTAGCTTACCGTTAAACTTTGCTTATTGTTAAAGTTTCTGTTGGTATTTTATTATCTCAAGAAATATCAATTTCTAGAAATGAAATCAACTTGAGAAAAAAGGACATGATTACAGTATAAGATGAATGATATCTAAGTTGGTCATTTTACTTGGTGTAAAAGTCATCTGGAGAGTAGTTACAAAGATAGTTACATGACAGGGCATTAGAATGACAGAGAAACCCAGGAGAAAATAGCAATTTACAAGGCTGAAACCTATAAATGTTTTCATTTAATACACACACAGTATTTTAATTTACACAGATTTCATGAGTTAGAATATTCAATGTTTTCTAGAATATGAAAGACTCATCAGTAAGTACTGCAAACATTGAAAAGCAGGATTTAATTATTTCCTTGAGCTTCCCACAAGCCTCTGCCATGGGGGCCCTCAGCTCACCTCTATCCAGCAACCAAAAGGTCAATGCTTGTCACAAATGGGTCGTCCAGGACTCTCTTTTAGAGCTGCAGCCACTGTGCCTTCTGATAGGCCCAAACCTGTGCTGTCCCAGATGTTCCAATTCTCAGTATCACCTGCGCTCACACTCAGACCAACTACTGTCCCCAGAATACATTCAGAGGTCTGCCTTCTAGATCATGACCCAATCCTGACATCCAATAACATACATGTTTTCTGGTTTTCCATGAAACGGGTCAATACTAAGAACCTAGGAGGAAAAAAGCAAATGTATTAGGGAGTAAAACATAGTAGAAAAAGCATTATATTTACAGCTAAATAGCACTATTCCAGTGAGCCATTAAACATAGTAATCACTCAATAAATATTTGTTGTTAAATCATTCTCATTTGTCCTAATTTAAATAAATAATCTTAGCTCCTTTACTTTTTTACCCTGATATTATATTTTATGAATTGTTGATAATTTAACTGTATCTTTTTTCTCTTGAAATTTTTATATTTATTCACAATCCTCTTCAAATGTGCAATGACTCAGTTCATAATTCTTAATAATCACAGGACCCAATCTCATACCATAAATTTCTGTTTTCTAGCAAAATAAGTATAAACCAGAGTTGTTTATTGATTACAAAATGTTGGTTTTTTAAAAATCACATGCTTAATTTATCAACTTCTTCAGAAGTAAGCACTGCTAACACTTTCATCAGACACCTTCTAACATGTTTCAATATAGAAAATAGGGGTTTTGTTATATATGTTGCTTTTTCATCCTATTTTTTGTGGACCTGTTTTCATGTCAGAATGAAGGAAGTCCTATTGCTGGTCCTATTGATTTTCCAATTTCAGGTAACATTTTAGGAATACCCTTCAATAATCATCTTCAGGGTGACATAAAAAAGATAAAATATTATCATGTAATTTTGAATTTTTCTCCAATAATGCTTTAGTAATTAGACTAGTTAATGGTTTTTTTAAATGCCCCAGTAAAGGCTCTTCCTCTAAAGAAATACTGTATAGAATACATGCTAATTTTTAAGCTTACTGAAAATCTAGTAGTAGCTTATACGAATTTCAAAAAATATTCTTAAGATAAATTACTAATATTCTTGAGTGTAGGACTGAAAATCCTAATCTTCACAGCACCTAAAAATATCACTTAATACACAAATGACAGCAAACATCCATTGATAGTTTGTATTGCATGGTTTTCTATGATATTGAAATAAAATTCTGTGTCCTTTAGGATTTGACCATCTAATAAATAGCATTATCAATAGGACAGGTATTTAATTTATGGTATGTAAGAAGGATATTATTCTAGAGCTAGAAACCAGTATTTAAGGGGCCTCCCTGGTGGCGCAACAGGTTATGCGCAGCACTATGAAGCTATCCAGAGCCACTGCAGCAGGAGTTCAATCCCCGGCCAGGGAGATTCCCACTTGGCGCAGCAGACCTCTCCTGCCTCACCCACTGCTCCCCTCAGCAGCGTACTTCAGTCGGTCTGCCTGTACTGCTCCCCACTCTCACCACCCCACACCTCTGGCCTATACCCCAGCTTGTATCCTCTCACCACCCAGAATCCTCTCACCACCCCACACCTCTGTCCTACACCCAATCTTGTATGCATAAATAAATATATCTTTAAAAAAAAGAAGAAACCAGTATTTAAGAACATGAGAAGGGTACCTACACTACCCAAAGATGACTAAGAAGATTCCTTTGACAGTGAGTAGAATGAAGAAAGGCAAAGGAGGGGAAATGAGTCAGAAGAACAGGCAAATACTCAAAGACCCAAAGGTAACAGAAATCAAATCATATTCAAGATACTGAATCTAGGATATTAGAATCTAGGATATTAAAGAGCAAAGTAAAATGTTGAGCTACTAAGGGAAGTTGGAACTACCATAATTTCCTGTAAAGTATTCTTTGGGAAAATAAAAGATTTAATTAAAATAAGACTTACACATTACAATATCAAAAACAAATATTTGTCTTACATAGAAACACACAGGCTATAAAATGATGATGTATTAGTAAAATTCATAAAATTAACTAAGGAATAGGAAAGAAAATCTCTTAACTGATCATGTGAGTAAAAATTGGAACAAATTGTATACAGAACAATTTGACACTCTGTGATAATAGTATTTTACAGTTCTCCCACTCTTTTATCCAAATGTCTGTTTCTAGGAATTTGAGAAATAATTAAAAATGGACTAATAAGATGTAACAAATGTTCACCTAACAGTCACTCATAGCAGCAAGAAATAAGGAAACCACATAAATGCCCAATTATGGAGAGAGTAATAAATTATATTTATATATAATTAATACTTTCATTAAGTGCACTGTATAAAAATATTAAACTATATAACAGTATCACTGTTCAATTTTAACTTGGCAGTAATAAATACCAAAAATTAGATAAATAAATACATTTTTACATAAAAGCAAATATGAATGTGTATATGTACTCTAAAAGGACATAGATCCAAAAAGTAGTAATCATTTCTCAGTGTTTGGTTATTTTTTTACTTATTTTTTTCCTCACCTTTTCTTATTTTTCCTAATTTTCTACAATTAACATATCAATTTCATAATAAGAAAAAAACTTCTATAAAATTGAATAAAAAGAACACACTGAAGCAAATAAAGAAATGCTCCATGTTCCAAAAGTGAATTCCATCTGACAATAAGCAATTTTCTGTTAGTCAATGCTTTTACTGTGTACTGGGCTCTGTGGATCCAGCAAGGTCATTCATTACCTACGTGCCGTTCATCAAAACGAATGTTCAAAGTATCTTTCTATTTAATACAGTCTCAAAGAGATTTGATAAAATGCCTGCTTGAATGCATTATTAAATATGGCCAAGAAGGTACTGGTTTGATTTTACAAGTCCACTTTAGAAGGCAACGAACATGGGCTCCACCACATTCTCAAACGAATGATAGCCGGTTCGCTTCTACTCAATGGTAACTTGATGGCCCTCACACAAATTGTGTCAATACAATCTTGTGGATCTCCATCATCAGAATTTGACTCCTGGGAAGAATACTGTATAAATATTTGCAAATTATATCACCATTTTGTTTGTTTATTTTGAGAGAAATTTTTCAACCCCCAAGAAAACAAGGCTTTTACCATCCAGTGCTCTTGGTGATCACTAATGTTTTAATCACCATTTTAAAGGTTTTAATTAATTAGAAAAAAATCAGTGTGCCAGTTTGAGCTAAATAAGCCCTGTAATATAGCCTTTGTTGGAGAAGAAATCTTGAGAATAATAAACATAGTAACTATGTTCTGGGGAGTTCAAAGTTCAGGGGTTTATTGGGCACAGCCCCTCTTCAAAATGAACTCTCCGGAAATGTTTATGTCAGATCCATTGGGAACTTAACAACAACAGATGGCTCTTAGGAAGGGCAAGGAGTTGGAAATTCATTGGGGAGCCATGAAGATCCAAGGCTGATTTAACATGATACAAGAGAAACAAGGCAATCAGAGTTGAGCTGGAAATGAATTTGAACATGCTGATGGAATTTTCAAAAACTAAAATGTTATTGTATTTATCTATGAAACATGAAATAAATTTTCTTATCTTTAGCACCCTCCTTCTTGCCCATTTAAGATATCTCTTCAATCTTCAAATGATTTTCTCAGTGATCTAAGCACCCCACTATTGGGGGAATTGCTTTATCTATCTAATCTTATTTTATTGCAAAATATTCCCTTACTATGAAAATAGTTTGTGGAATTCTTTCCTAAAATGTGAATTCTTTTTTCATGGTTTTTCACTCATGTCATGAAGGAAATCTAAAAAGCATGTGGTAATGTTATCAATCAAGGGTGGGAATTACCATGGTATGCACCAGTGCAGTAGTTAAATGGAATAGAAATGTGATGCTCAAATAAAGTGTCTCTGTGAGGAATAGTGCCTTATTTGATTGTATGTTTTCATTTTAGAGATGAACATTGCAAGTTTCTAAATTGGGTATAAAATGACAAATTGTTACATGATTACTTTTATCTATAAGACAAGGAAGTTGAACAAAATTATTTCTAAGTTCCCTTCCACTTTTAAAATACTATGAGTCTACCTTTTTCACTCACAACGTGACAGTAATGGCTGCCCAATGCCATAGCAGCATTCCAGGAATGCTTTTTAATGACCATTGACTGCCAACTATCATTTTCCATGTCAGTGGCCCAGAAAAAAGCTTGAGATCCATTTGAAATTTATAGAAAGTGGGGGACTATAGGCACAGACTAAGGTAAACATGATCCTTTTTAAGGTTACTTTAGAGATTATTTTTATTTGAGTAGAGAAAACTTTTCTTAATGGAGTCTCTGTATTTTGGTCCAGTCACACA
This sequence comes from Scalopus aquaticus, assembly GCA_004024925.1. NCBI lineage: Eukaryota > Metazoa > Chordata > Mammalia > Eulipotyphla > Talpidae > Scalopus > Scalopus aquaticus. The sequence continues at coordinate 72,208 of PVIJ01001811.1, forward strand.
AATCTTTCTTGTGTTTACAAATAGAAGTGATTAATTATAGTAATGATCACCAATCTTGTATCCAGTTTTCAGAAAATAAAATGCATCTCAAAATATTCTTAGAATGCTATCTTGGGTGAACAAAGATGAAACAGGAATCATTTTCAAAGCTGGCCAAATGAACTACATTCTTCTCCATTGCAAGGATCCATTTATCTTACATTATTTTCCAGAAAAAGGGAAGGCTTTGGGTTTAAGAAGGAGTGAAGGAGGGATGTAGAAAAACAGAAGGAATTAGATGGCATCTGAGGATGAGTGTCAGGATACAATAAAAATGTCTGAAGGGGTCACCAACCTCTGAGTACACGTAGTCACAGCCAGACAGTCTCCCTACTCCCACATCAAGCGCCACGGCAGTGTTTTAAAGCAGCAGCTTAAGACCTGGGGACAGCAAACTTCCAAGAAAAATCAGGGAGAAAAAACCCATAAAGATGTTTGTTCTTGGAGCTCCCTGGTGGTACAACTGGTTAAGCGCAGCGCTGTGGAGCTGTCGCGGCTGCAGCATGAGTTCGATGCCTGGCCTGGGAGATTCCCACATGGCGCAGTAGACCTCTTCTGCATCGCTGCGCTGCTCCCCTCAGCAGTGTACTACAGTCTATCTGCCTGTTCTGCTTTCCACTCTGTCTCTGGTAAATCCTCATCCCCTACACATCTGGCCTGCACCCCAGCTTGTTTGTGTAAATAAAAATAAATATTAAAAATAAAGATGTATGTTCTTGAGCAAGTTATCGCCACTTTGGGGATTCCTGAGAGCACTTGGGAAGGGAATTAACCCTGATGTCCTGCCTCCTGGCCTTTGGCAGTAACTAGATTTGGGGGTCACTGCTAACATGATCACATTTTCCCTTGCAAGAAAATGATGGTCAGAATACTTATACTAACTAATAAATTAATTTCAAAAGTAATTTAGGTTAACTTTTTGTTACTCTACATGATGGTGTGGATACCCTCTAGATTGGTATGTAAAAAGAGTGCATGAGAGGCCAAACTAAAACTCTTTTTTCCAGAGTTAAGTCAAACTTTTAATGTAGAATATATCGACAACTAATTATTTACTTGCAAATACGATTATCATACTTTAAGGAAACATTATCCCTTCCCATTTATGATGGAAAAAGTCATTCAACCCTCTGGCCTCAGTTTATTTATTTTTTTTAATTATTATTTCAAAAACAAAAGGATAAATGATGTGATAGTGTGACCCTTAACATTTCCTCTAAGTTCTAATATTTCAAATATTTCATGATCTGTCAACTGCTTCTAAGTATATATCCATATACATACATATCGACAATTTTATGTGCATGGTTACTTTTACTTTTAATACTTTACATTAATAGTTCCATTTAACAATAACTCTGAGACCAGCAAATCCCTATTACAGCCTTTCTAACTTCTCCATTTTCTGAGGGGATATGAGCCAACATCCCTAGTTACAGACATTTTAAAAACCATTACCTGCACATTCTGTCTTTCATCTTTAATTTTAAATATCACCTTATCTAGACCCATAGAAATATCAGAAGTCTACTATTTTTAAACTATCTTAATTTCTCAGTCCCATTCTCTGGGCCAGAGCCAAAAATTAAGGCTGAAGGAAGCCTCTGCCTTCTCTCTGTAGCCTGCCAAGCAGTGAAATGAAAAAAAGAACGCAGGAGAAATGGGCTCAGGAATGGACTGAGCTGATCTTTTTCTGTATAATCGTTCATTCCACACAAATCACTTCAGTAGAGTAATTGTTGTTAGTCTGTGCTAGTTTATTCATGTAGCATTGAAGCATACTGAGCCTCGCAGAAAATGAAATCTTAATTTCCTTCACTAATGGAACTCATTTTATTTCTTTTAAGTTCTGTCTTTGATTATTACCTCGTGACAGAGGAAAAGCGGAGATAAAGCACTTTAATTGATGACACCCCCATGATATTTGTTACACCTGTGCTAAAGCTATTAGTTATTCAACTATAATAATTGCTTATTAAAATGAAATGTAAGAAATACCAGAAAATCTGAGAGTCCATTTAGCAATTTAGAAAAGCTCTGGTCCATTAAGCCACCGAGAGCAAAGATCTATCTGTGTAGAAATGGGAACTGCTATGTATTCCCATGTTATTTTTTAATACCCTGTGTTGTGATACCCTCAGTTCAGTTATTAACAAACAGGTGTCCTCATTATACAAAAAGTGTAAATGGCCATAAACAACTCCCCTGATAGCAGAGAAAGCAAAGACTCAATTCTCATAGAGAATCACTCCATCATGGCGATGATCATTTAGCGCCAGCCCGAGTGGGGTAGGCCTGCTCTCCGGTATGTAATGTCTGCCTGGGGAATAGACTCTACTTTGGAGACTTCCATAAACATTAAAGATAAATTCTGTCTAGAATGAATAATTCTAAGGCTCACACAAGAAGTAGCCTCTCTGGCTGCCTCTGCCGAAGTTCCTTTGCTTGCTGCAGGCAGAGTACAATAAACACAGAACAAGATGAGGCTAGACTTGGCTATGGTGCAAGTGGAAGAAAAACAATGGATTTTAATAAACACACAATATAGCAGACAAACATTTTGTCTCTGTGTTTCAAAGGAAATTTCCATCTAAAAGGGGAAAAGGAAAGCCTATTTTTGAACTTTTTTTAACCATTTAGAAAGAGATTACATAGTGGGAATAACAGAAAACACAAAAGAGGTTCCAGAAAGTTGAGATTGGTTTTCCCTCTGTCTCCACTTTCTGAAATCACATCATCTGCCCAGCTCACTTCTCTCTTGAGACCATATTGTCTATTTAGTCTATGTTTAAATTTTTGATAACAATGATTGCCTTACAAGTCATGTTATATATTCTACTAAGAGAGCTTGTGACCTTGGCGAAAGGTCTCTCACACACACACACACTTCATGCTTATTCATCTTAACCAAAGTGTCGGTCATTTACATTTTAACAAAATCTATACATGTTATGTGCATAACTGATCATTCAGATGCACAGTAGGCTCATTATATATTAACTTGGACATTTCACTGCAGACTACCTGCTGCTCTGTAAATATTCTGAGGTTGATTTTTATAACTTGTCTTTGGGCCAGATACAAGGTAGCCTAACTTGCATAGTAAAACCTCCTGTCTTTCTTCTCTGAGATTCTTTATGAAAAGGCTCAGTGTGGGAGAATTTCTGGGTCAGATGAATGTTAGCCCACTGATAACCCACGTGTAAGCCCTTTTGTTTTATTTCCTTCACTAATAAAACCTCTTTAGTACATACTACAGAAGATGAATTTATGAAGGTCCCTGTTTGATTTACTTTGTTCAGTGGACAAAGACTTGCCCTGTTCATCAGTTCAAAAATAAGAGGAACTGATGTTTAACGTAAATAATTGAGATTTAAAATGGATGCTTTTAGAATAAACTTGACTTTTTATGACTTCTATGCACAAAATCATGACTTTTCACCTTATGTTAATACAATAAGAAAACTGAGGCTTTCAAATCTCGAATTTATTTTAACAATTAGCTGGATGTCCTTTTGAGTAGCATCCTTAACCAGCCCTCCCTGTCACTCCCTATCTCCACACCCCCCAAAACCACTGTGACCCCTAGACTAAAAGAGGGAGTCAGAATGCATAGGCTTAAGGTGGCTTATTAAGACACAAATTACACTGGGCAACAAATTTTTACAAAAGTCATGTTACTTAAATAAAATTAGTCTTCCTATCAATTTGTATGTGCTCAACACGAATATGACAGTCAAATTCTAATTTTGACTCTATTTTTTTAGTAATAAATTGGTGTTTACATCACGAAATGCATGCCAATAGTAATAGGCCTACAGTTAATACCTGTAAAAAATCAAGTCATAGACTGCTTCTTAGATTTCTTCGCTTGACTCTCGTACAGCTGTTCAGGAGCATTTCTGGGGAGCGTCCAGCAGTAGTCAGCCAGCATTGTAGTGGACCATTTTCCCTGGTGTCTTTTTTCCATTGATGCGATATCTTGATGAAAACGTTTGCCATGTTCATCACTAACCATACCAGTTTTCAGGGCAGATCCAGATGGGAATGAAGGAAGTGGATCTTTAGAGACATATTGCAGCCAAGTTTCTGATACTGCATCAGCATGTCTTCTACTACTGCCTTGTAGTTTTCTGCCCTAACATTCCCAAGAAAGTTTGTAGACACTAGGCGAAAAGCATTCCATGCTTGTTTTGCATCACCCTGCAGAAAGTTATTGAACAGGTCATCTTTGAAGAGTTCTCTAATCTGACGACCCACAAAAACTCTCTCTTTAATATTTGCTTTGCTGAGTCAAGGAAATTTTTCATGCAGGTATTGAAAAGCTGGTGAGGTCCAGTCCATGGCTTTCACGAAATTCTTCATCAAATCTAGTCTGATGTGAAGGGGTGGTAGCAGGATTTTGTGAGCCTTGACCAGAGCTGGGTGCTGGATATTCTTCACTCCGACTGTTACATTTTGTCTGTGAGTCCATTCCTTCGGCAAGTAGTGCAATTCACTTGCTCGGCTATCCCAATCGCATAAGAAACACATGTATTTTCTATATCCTTGTTGCAGACCCATTCAAAGGGCAACTAGCCTCAAATCACCACAGACATGCCAGTTGTACTTTTTATACTCAATGGAATTTAGTAGCTGCTTTAAGTTATGTCTCTTTCATGTGGACAGCATGACAGCATGTGCTACTGGAATAGATGGAAGATGGTTTCCATTGTGCAAAAACACAGTCTTAGGACTCAGTTTCAAAGAGTCTAGAAATAGTCTCCATTCTTGTGGGTCATGAGTGATTTCTAAGGCATTCATGGGGCCCTCAATATCGGAACAGAATACCAGAGTACTTTTCTTTCTGAAGAAAAGCTCCCGCTGCTGGTGGTGTTTTCGATGGAAAGTAATTGTGACATCTTCTTCTAGATGTTGGAGATGTTGGAGTCTTGATCCTAGCAATTCTGCCTTGTTCTTAGATAAGTTCAAATCACAAACCAGGTCATTTAGTTCTCCCTGTGTTAGTCTGTGTGGGGTTGATGATGCACCACAGGGGAAATCTGGATCACTGAATGCTGATGGAACAGGTCGGTGCACCCTTGTCCTCATCAGATGACTCAAGAGAATACTGTGCTGGAGGTTATGGAATAGGAAGACCCTCATCATGTGGAACTGGTCTTGATGCAGACAGAAAGTTTAGGTAAAGTATTCTTGACTTCTTTTGTTTTGTTACTCCGCCGGAAAGAGGAGGAACCAAGCAGAAGTAACAGTCTTTTATGTGGTTGCTTGGGTCTCTCCACACCATGGGGACTGTAAATGGCACTGACGGTCTTTTGCCACTGAACCCCTGTGATAGCTGTGTTGTACATGTAGCACAGCATATATGCGGGGCCCAAGGCTGTCTTGGTCACCAACTTTACATCTGAAGTCAAGATGATAAGCCTTCTTCACTTGAGAAGTGATACTTTTCTTCAGCTTGGCAAATGTCACTTCCCACAAATAGAGCAGAAATCATCCACGCTATTAACACACTTTCAAGGCATTACTCTTCTGTATTGTGCCCAAATGGATAAAATAATAACACTTTATGTAACAGTAGCTTAAACTGTCTCGCACAAAGTCTGAAATATTTTCAATGTTCACCCTTTCTGACAGGGCTTTATCTAGTGCACTGCTGACGTCAGCTTACTTCAGCAGCCGCCTGGCAGTAGTATTGCATTGTATCAGAAAATGATGCAATCTACTCTGGATGATGTGTGCATGATGGTATTATGCAATGCGATGCAATATTACATCATTCTAGGCTGATTTAGGATGTTGTTGCAGTCCTACTGGATAAATTTACATGGTGAAACATATAAAACAAATTATATGAAATATCTTCAAAACGAGAGCTAATAAAAAAAATTTTCAGGGTTATATTCATGTTCAGCACACCAAGATACTACAGATTAGGACATTTTTAAGTCAGTAATGATCTCAATGTTGACCAGTGTTATATGCTGACTTTTTTTCTTACTTTTATGTAAGATTAGAGCTCTTGTTTGCAAATAACAGAAACCAATAGTGGTGAAGTTAAGTTAAAAAGGAATATACTAGAGAGATAATGAATAATTTGCTGACTTTACTACAAAGATATTGTACAGCCCAGAAATCGTCTATAAAATTAAATGAAGCTAAGCATCAAAACAGTGAATAGCATACCCCAGGAAGAAATTGGCTAGACACCCACTGCTGACACAGCCATTCACCCCTAAAGGAGCTCTCACTGGTGTAGAAGATTGAATGCTGCTCCAACTTCTCCCTCCAGAAAAATGTGAAGGTACCCCTGTTTCTGTGTAACAGTAGCTTCAGGTTGGAATCCAAAACTATGCAAGGTGATCCAATTGGCTGACCTTATGCCATGTGCCAGCATTCCTTTCAAGCAGCTTTCGCTCATTCTAGGTTTCATGCTGGTCATAGAGTCTGACAGCCTTGGACACTTGCACACTGGCTACCAACCCAGCAGATGACACTGGGCAGCTTAAAAGAGAAATGTACACACACACACACACACACAAACGATATAATATATACTATTCTATTAAAATGTAATATTAATATATGCTTTATAATATTGACATTAATATTACATATATGTGGAAACCATGTTTTTTTAATCAGGAAGACAAGTCATAAATTTTATCAGATTCCAACAAGTATTTATTGCTCAACAGATTAAGAACTTATATTGTATGGGATCATAGAACTTTGTCTTCAGAAGGAAGCAGAAACCCAAAGAGATTAAGAAGTCACAATTTGCTACCCATTAGCAAAAGCAACACAACAGCTAGCATAGCGGAGCTCAGAAAAGTGAAGCTGTTTTTGTTCAAACAAAAAACAAGTCTAATTACATATATAGGACTTCAATTTGAAATTTATATCTAATTTTGGATCTCCCTATAAATTTTCAGCTTATGAAAATGTGCAAAATCCTCTACTGGTTACCAAATAAATAAAGCTGTTGGCAGACACAGAAAAGTTCTTCATCTTAGGAAAATTAAGGCTTTTAAAAACTGAATGTCACTTGGCTGAAAATTTCTCTTTCTCTCAAGACCACTTTAAAAAAGATAAATACCACTGCATCTACTCACTTCCAGTACTAAAGATGCAATTAGGTGTTAACTGTAAAATTTAGGAGGCCATTAAAAAGGTCTTTGGAGATCAAAGAATTGCAAATCGGGGTATACTGATTTCAGTAGAAACCTAAAATGTCCTGAGGATGGACAATAATCAAGGATTTTTTAATAGAGGGGAAAGAAGGATGAATCATGGAGGATGAGGTGAAGGTTGAGGTAATGGTCAGGTGGAGACCTCAAAGGGAAAATGGTTAGGGGCAGAGGTCAAGTGAAAGTTCACTTTCTCAGTTCTTTCAAAGAGAACCTCCTCACGCTTACTGGCTTCTTGGAATGCTGAGGGTTTAGGCTGGTTTGTGCAAGGCAGCTCCTCTGACTGGCTGCCCCAGCTCCGTTTTAATGTGGCTTCTTCTATGTCTGCTTTTCATGTACATTTCTGGGTCATCTATGGTTCTATGGTGATATATTCTCTCTCTAAATCAAAGTCTAAGAAAATAACCTAAACTCAAGTGTTCTGACTTCAAATTGTGGGCTCTTTCCAGTTACACATTGGGTTCTATACACTATGTTAAAAGGGGAGATAAACTTGAATTTATATATATGGATTTGAGTGTCATTGTTCAGCAGCAGGGATAAAACTCAGAATAAAGGAAAAACATAAAGACATAGAATGAAAGACAAGTTAGGGAAACAGAGTTTCTAGAGAAGACATCAGTCTTTGCAGTGAAATGGGATTACAAATTGCTTATTGAGAGAGTGAACAGCTATTTGGGCCAATCAGTCCATATAGGTCTACAACTTTCTTGAGTGGTCACAGCGATTACAACTACAAGTTAAGGAAAGGGAAAGTCTGGGGTGTTGATGAGATTTAAAAAAGCAAAACCTGTAAGAGAAGCCTAAGAAGCCTAGTGGGCTAAGGGAAATGGACAAGCAAACATCTGGCAGGGTAAGAGTGTGGAGAGCATGCAAGTGGGATGGACAGAGAAAGCCTTGCTTCAATATAAGGGCTTTGATAGATGGCTCATCCCAAATGCTGACATGGTTGAAATAGGCTGCATTTGGTTGGAAGTGAGTTTATCGCATCACTTGATGTTGGAAGAGGATTTCTCTGGCACCCTCTTTGAGTGTCGGGGAACATTTTAAACTCTCAGCCATCTAGGATGACCTTTGCAGCCTGTGGGAGCAGCAGCAGCTGGTCAGTGGCATCAACTCTGCAAGCTGCTCTTTCTAGCTCTGTCACCAAAAGCTAAAGATGGATCTATATGCACTACAACTACAGAATCCAGAGTCCAAAGCTTCGAATCATTTTAAATCAAAAGTTTAGCCTCTGGGGGCATAAGGTTAACCAAAAGTCAGCTTTGCAAAATCCATAAAACAGAATGAATAAAATAATATGAGGAGCATGAACACAGCACTCACTGGAAAGAGAATTTATGTTCTCTATTATATGTGATACTTAGAAGAAAAGATAATGTTAAGACATGACAAAAAAATATTTTTTGAAGAATTTCAAGATTGTTTTAAGAGTGTATCACTCTTTATCTAGAAGGGGCATTATTAGATATGCCATGAACAATGGCTTTAATTTGGTCAGAATTATTCTCTTCTGTTTTACTAGTGATTGATATACTAGTAAAAGATACTAAGAAACTATAAGCCTGCTTTGAAGCAAGTCCATAAAAGGAGACATGGAATTCAGTAGTCATAACCCTTGGTCCGGGTCCCCAGTGTGGCAAACTTGCAAAAAAAGCAAACACTTTTCAGTGAGGTCCTAAGAAAAATGATGGGGACACTCAAAATAGCATGTTTAATGTAATTGTTAAAGCCCAAGGGAGATTGTGAACTTTAAAAAAAAAGAAGAAGAAGAAGAAAGAAAAAAATGAAAGAAATCACATTAACCAGAATATATTCGGGAGTTCTCTCAGCAGCAGTTATTGATCTGAGAAAGTTAAAGCAACGCCCCAGCCACAGTCAGCTACAACTCTGCCCTTATACCAGCGTCTATCCAATTAACTTAGTATTTCCTTTAATTATGCCACACCATTCAAAGGTATTCATTTTATGGATTGTGTGATGATTAAAAGGATGATTATCTTGCCCGGGTCTGTAATGTTCTCTGAAGCACCTCAGCACTTAAGTTCCTCACAGGCACAGTTCATAAACTCAAGAACGAACTCTCTTCCCCACACCCAGCTTTCTCACCAGAGGCATTCACCAAAGAAGGGTTGAGAGGGGAAGAGAAAAGCAGCTGAGGAGCTGGGAGGGCAGCGGGAACTGGAGGACACTCTCTGTAATGCACAGCGAAGTCTTCAGAAGAGAAGACCTTGCCTGCCCTTTCACTTCCATGAAACAGATGTCAATTGAGCTGCTGTCAGGAACTATGCAGCGAAGTCAGTGTGATCAAGGAAGGAGTCTTTTCCTTTCTGATGCTTCACACACACACACACACACACACACACACACACACACACACACTCCACATCCCTTTTCTTTTCAATGTAAAAAAGAAAATAGATTGAAAGAAAGGTGAATCTGTCACCTGTCCCTGGGGAAATGTTCACAGGCTTGAAAGAAAGAACAAGTCAGCAAATGCCAAAAATTTGGCTTTTTAGTGAAAAATTTGATAGCATTTATAGAGAAAAACATGGTAAAGATTTGAGGGTTTTCTTCTTAATTTAATTAACAAATATTTACTGATGCTTAATGAACGTAGAATTGTTGGAGAATACAATCACAAATCCAGCCTCGTTTCTCTCCTTTGATGATATATTAAAAGTCTACTCAAGTTAAATTGCTGGTGCTCACAAATTCAGTAAATATTTTATTCTATTTTTTTTCTGCAGGTAAATGCAAAGCAGAATAGTGTTGATTAGTGTTGATATAGTTCTGAATATATAGATTTTCTGCTTCTATTCCACAAAAGAAAGAAAACTTAGAATGCAGTTACAGGCACTAGAACAAATCGTTACTACTTGTTTTAGCTATAGACAGAATATCAGCCCTCATTTTGATATATGGAGGTGAAAAATATTTTGTTTCCATTATAGTCCCATTTTCAAAAGAAAATGCAGCTGAATTCTATCTAAAATGGAGGACTAGGAAGTTAAATTTTCATTTGTTGACGGAGAAGCTACAGTACTATGAATATACAAAGAGACATTATAACAAAAGTAAAATGAAAACGAAACTAAAACCATGTCCCCATTCATTAGATACAGAAGTATAATAAATATGTGATATTCACATATTTTTAAATCTTTATTTCAATGCTATTCAATTTAGTGGGCATTCAATGAAAAATTCAAGATTTTCAGTTGAGCAGTCTTCCTTGTATCATACATCACAAACCTAATAACTTCATATGTAATGTTATGTCAAACCCACTCCATGTGTAATATTTTCTAGGATTTTAGCAAATTCCAAAACTATAGGAATGTGTCTGGGATGCTTATGTATAGTCTTTTCAAAGTCTTTTTCAAATCAATAGATAAATGAAGAAAGGTTCTCTAGTCACTATGATTGTGAAGAATTATTTTATATATTCAATATCTTCATATCACAGTTGTATAGGTGCAGGGGGATGTTTCTGTTACAGAAAGGTATTCATTTCCTTTTCTTCAGAACTATCCAACAGCTTCCTTGGTTCAAGTATTTTTGTCATACAAATATCTGTTTTTCCTGAACTCAGCTGAATTATGAATTTTGGGTATGTTCCAGGTGCTTTTAGAATTGGTTAGAATTGGAAGTAAATAGTATTTGAAACCATGGTATTTATAAAAAAAAAAACAACTACAGTAGTTATTAAAAATCTTAATTTAATTTTTAAAACTATGACAGCATCTTGAACTATTTAGCCATGCCTCTTTTGGACAGTTAAACACTTTTTTTCTTCCCCTATCCCACAATGGAGATGTCTTCTAATTATCTTGCAAAGAAGTAGTATCCTAGTACCTCAAAGTCAATGCATGCGTGATGAATGTTATCAACTCACTGGCCAAATCATATGACTTTCGTCACTAAAAGCTATTATCAGATAGTCAGTGGAAAGACAATACATTTTCCAAAAGTGTCACTTGCAAACTATTTATAAGCGAAAGCCAGGATTACAGGAAACTAAGAGTCAGAAGAGTATTTTCAAGATACTAAAAGTGAGGTGCAATACACTCCTCGGTTGGCAGGTAAGGAGGAGAACTGGGAAAGAAGGAGAATATAATGTCAATAGGGCAGCTGATTATCTGCTTTCCTTCCAGTCTCACTATGGGTTGGACCCAACACACAAACTGAAGACAAGAAAAACCCACTGATGGGAAACCTAGAAACGAAACTCCACAGCAGAGAGAAGGGTGGAAAATGTATCTAAAGGGATAAAAAGAAAATATCCCGCAAGAAATAGACATCCAATTTACCATTTGAAGTTTCACTGCCTATCCCATAATATATCAACAAGGGATTTTGAACTCACACTTTCCAAGATGCTATTTGGTCATCTGTTAATGCATTTCAGAAATTCTTTTTTTTCTTGATATTGGAAAGCGTTATTCTAGCAAAATAGAAAGTGGTAAGCAAAATGAACTAGATGCAAATATTCAAGCAACTAAATCATACCTGGAGAGTAATTTAAGCAGCAAGAAGAAAATATGACTCCTGAGTTATGTTCTTCCATATGTTCCTCTTTCAAAGAAAGTATAGAATCCATTAATCACTGGCCAATCAATGTATTTGAATGCATACCACAAAGAGAAAATAAATTCACTAATTCATATATGCCATAGTCAAATATTTACAGAGAATGTGCCAAGCTCGATGACATGCTCCCTTAGAATGACAAAATGCAGGAAGCATTACCTTAAGCAAAATATTTACTTTGAATAATAGTCATGTATTTGGTACTATGATTATCATATTTCTTCTAAAATTAACATTAGCATATCTGCCAGACTTAGCTCCAATATGCAACAGTTCTTTATGCCCATTCTTTATCGAGCCAAAATATCTAAATAATAAACAGAAAATTCAGTGAATATTTTTTTTTTTGGATATAGCCTATGTGCGAGAGAAGTTGAAGTCTTTCCTATTTGTTCCTTATAGACTGAAGCTTTTTAAAACTGTTTGAAAATGAACTCCTTTCTTAACTTACAGAGGCTTTGTTTCTATTATTAAAATCACCTCATTTACTACTTCAAGTTGGTCATGTACGTATTTCCCACAAAAACAGTGAATTTCAACTGGCTTTTTGTGCAATTGTCTAAACAGCAGGAACACCTTGAAGTCAGGGTCTCTGTAGGGTTCTGAGGCAAAAACTTTGGAGGATAATGTGATGTTATCAAAAACAATGTAACCCACAAACCTCCCAATGACCCCCTGGCTTGTCTTGAGAATAAGTTTCACTAACCACATTAGCAACTTACAACTTACTATTCATCAGAGCAAGCAGATATTCCTTACAGGGCTAGCTACTTGAAAAGGAGCTGAAACAGATAAAGTATTTTTATCTAAAAACCAAAAATGTGGGTGTTTTGTCCCTGTTGGTAGTAGAACTGAAATCATAAACAATTCTGTAATTTAGTAAGAAGAAGGCACATTACCTTACGGACTTAGACAAATTGGGCTTTTTTAGAGTCCATATGTAATCAAAAATAGACGATTAGATCAAGAATGTTTGGTCTGTCCACACTATGGAACACTATTCAGCCATAAGGAAAGATGAAATACAAACATTTACAGTAAAATGGAGAGAGACTGAAGGAACCGTGTGTGGTAGAGCAAGTCAGAATGACAAAGACAAATCCTGGACATTTACACAGTAGACAATTTGACAAAGTAAAATACTTACAAAAACTAGTGAGCATTAAAAAAGTCTCTAAGGTTAAAAGGGGTGTGTGGGGGAAAAGTAAAAAGCTCTTCAATGTAGGTTAACATAAACGTATACATTGCACATAGCACATTTTCCCTCTTAGTGGAAAAGCAGCTGACATTTTGCCCCTAAATGGCAAATAATGACAGCCTGCATCTTTCAGGTCTTATTGGAATAATAAGTCATAGGTCTTAAGCAATGATGTTTGTGATTTTAGGTGCAGAATATGCACTTGAGAAATGGAAAGTGTCGTCCTTTCCCCACCTACAGTCCTGTTTTCCTGTTTAAGTCACCATCATCGTGTTTCACCATGTCATTATTGTGACCTGCTAGGTCTTGTGCGTTTTTACTTACAGTTTCCTTTTGCCCAAGATATTCTGACAATTTGTTCCTTCACTTCTGTCAAGACTCAATTCAAATGTGTCCCCTTCCTGAGAGAAGTCTACCAGAATCACTCTCTAAAGTAACACCTCTCTGCAGGCTGACCCTTTTACTCTTTCTTTTCCAGAACTCATTTGTCATTTGACTGTTTGTCGTGCATATCCCCTCATTAGAATATAAACTTCTTGACAAGCACTTTGTTGTGCTGTGTTGTTCTCTGCTGTTCTTAGCACTGAGTAGAGGCTCAGTATAGAGTTGTTAGATCCTTGAATGTGTTGGCTCCACCTGTAACCACCAGTGCTGCTTTGTCTTAGTCTGTTTGGCAGCTACAGCAAAAATTCCAGAGACTGGGTGGCTTAAATAACAAATGTTTACTACTCATGATCCTGAAGAACGGGAAGTTCAAGATCAAGGTGTGGACAGATCTGGTGACTGAAGCAGATCTGATTCATGATTTGCAGGTGGCTGTCTTCTTATATCCTCACATGGCAGAGAAAAGAAAGAAGCAAGTTCTCTTGTGCCTCTTCCTAGAAAAGCACTCATTCCACACACATGACCTTATGACTTCCCCCCAAAGATCCAATCCTTAATACCATTACATTGGTGGTTATGATTTCAATATGAGGGGGGAGGGGGTCACAAATATTCAATCCGTAGTATGCACCCACCATATTTTAATTGAGGGGATTGTTTTCACTAGGACTTTTCCCACTCTAGTGTGGCCCTTCCTCCTTAATCTTACACAGTGCAATAGACAAGGAGCTATTTATTGCTGTTAAGCCATCCTCCACCCCATTTCCCTCTCTGTACAACATGCAGACTACTCCCTAGCACCTTCCTTGGCTCCCAAACTCCAGTGAACAGTGGTTTAAAACATTAACTAGACAGACAACCCATGTACACACCTTCCAAGAACAAGTGATCATGATAATACATACAGCAACCTAAATTTATATTTTGAATACAAATAGTTCTAGAAAGGAAATAAAATCTGTAGAGAATGCCTTTATCAATAGAATTCAGAGCACCATCACTCTTTGGAGACATAATTTCAAACCTCTTCATTCCAGACTAGGATTTTTTCTAGATATAACTATAGAATGGCTTTCCAGAGAAAGAGGGAAATAACCCCCAAAGATAGAATTCTGCCTGTGATGGTTAATTTTATGAGGTTGGACAATAGTGCCTGGATATTTGGTCAAAGGTTATTCTGAATGTTTCTGTGAGGGTATTTTTGGATGATATTTACACTTAAATCAGTGAACTCAGTAAAGCAGACTGCCCCCATTGTTTTGGTGGGTCTCACCCAATCAGCCGAAGGTCTGACTAGAACAAAAACCAACTCCTCCAAGCAGAATGGATTTCTGCAGCAGACCGTCTTCAGACTCAAACTCTCACTCTCCCTGTGCCTCCAGTCTGCCAGCTGCTCCCATCAGATTTTGGACTTGTCAATCCTCAACAATCATATGAGAGCCAATTACTGAAAGTAAATATCTTCCTATATATAAATATCTTACTATTCTGTTTCTCTGGAAAACTCCCATTAATACACAGATCTTAAAATAGCAAAGCCATCTTTAAAATTTTTATTGAACAGTTTTCCAGTCTCCCCTCATCTTGGGTTCAAAGTAATTTGAGTCCAGACCAAATCAAGGTGACTTTGTTACATTAAGATAAATAGTTACTAACTAAATCTGATGTTCCAATAGCACCCATGCTTTGAAACTACAGACAGCAAACAGCAGGCTTATTTATAGAATCTGAGAATAAAGAAGGAGGATGGGGAAAGAAACCAGAGGGACTTTTATAGATCTTTAAGTCACCTACTTCAAAGTAGGCAGGGAGATTAGTTGTCTTCTCTAGCTAGAAGACTCTCATATTGATCATGCAACAAAAATACAATGTACTGAGGGAAGTAATGCCAAACAAGCAGTATTATGGAACATATTTGATGAATGTATGTCTCTTAGCAATTTCACATTGTGAAATGAGATTGAAATGCCCAAAAAATGGGATTATTAATAGCTCTGCTTGTAATGTGGCATCTTGAAAAATGGCTGATGACCATATCAAGTGTGACTGCAATTCTTAATAAGCTGCATTTTATAGAAAACACTTGTAATTTGTTATTAACAATGGTTATTAAACAGCCCTGGGCCCTTTTATTGTTGGTGGTGCTATTGTCATTTGCATTTTATTACCAAAAATTAGCAATTGGAAGAACTGTTAAGGAATCTCCTATGGGAGATGGTCTATGACTGTACTTGTAATGACATAACATTCATGAGTGCACTCTTTCTCAAAGATACCTAGGTAATAAACTAAAATAAGTGTCTTACTAGACTGGTATAAATTGTTTCTCCTTAACTTCAAGCCCCTTAAGAGGTTTCATTTTTGTGTCTATAAAAAAAATGATGGGATCTATGTCACAGAATTACAGTGAAAATTAACCACATAATGTATATGAGGACCCTAGCATCACACCACGCACTTGCTACGCATTGAATAAATAGTAGCGATTATTATTATGACTATGCACCTATATGAGCCCTGCCAATGACGATGATGCTATCTATGTCTAGGCACCTTTTCTAACGTCGGAGCCATCACCTGGCCCCGTCCTTGTCATTAGAGCCATATTTAATTCTGTGTGTGGCTGTGTTCTATGTGAGTCATGGATCGCACTTTATCCAGGGGTATCTTTTAAATGTGAATTCTCACTTCTCCTTATATTCCAACAAACTTGGGCATCTCACTATCCATCAAACACACTCCAAGCTTTCCCATTCTGTGACCATTTGTCTCCTATCACAGATACCTAATTGTTCTACATCCTACTCACCCTATAAAAAGCCTGCCTTTTCTTCACGGCCCAAATCAGATGCTACCTGCTCCATGAAGTCACTGTAGTTTTTTTTTATTATATGTTCCATTCTCATCTTATAAAACCCTAGACACTACTTTCGCCCCTCTTATGGTACACTCCTTCTTTGCTATAGTTTCTTATTGTTGGAAATCTTAAGCTCTTTATAGATAGGAGGTTTTTAATGCATATTTTAATCCTTACTATCACTTGGCACAATATTTTATTTATATAAGATACTCAAATATTGGTCAAATTGAAAGGAAAATTTCACAAATAAAATATTTTAATACATTCTGCAACAATGATGATATTGATTACATCACTGAACTTGGACTTTAATTCAAGTGCATAGTTGATTATTAGTGTTAAATAAGAATAACAACAATCTCTAAGCAGGGGTTTTCACTCATCAAGGGCTAGTCAGGGTACTTGGAATATTTTATTTATGACCTACCACTGAGTATATTTTACTTTTTAACAAAGTTAAGAATTTTTAATTATAATTTTTAATATCCCAAAATTCTAACCCTGCTATCTGAATTCCAAGTATGGTAAATCACATTGAATTCTTAGTTTTCCTAGATTCGTTGCCTGAATTATCCTACTGTCATAAAATAAAATCAATTGATATTATCATTGTAAAACTTCATCCTGGTGACAAGAAAAGAAAAAGGGAATTTCAGTGGCACATGTTTCAACCTTACAGAGCTTCAGGCAGAGAATCCACTGCAATTATACTCAACAACTTGGAAAATCTGACTGCCCGTCACTTAGCTCATGAAATATCTCCTCAAGTTTAGCATTTGCCAAAAGCATGGAAACATTCTTAACAATTCTTCCTATTATCTATTGGGAGCAATAGATAATACAGTGTCTTCCATTCAGGTGAAGGAATATGCATAAATAGAATCACCTGTTTGTACAACTATAACCATAGATGTACTCCCTTTCTGTTCTTTTCAACTCTTTTCACTACTTCTGAGTTCTTGGAGGAGGAAGTTTCCATGTGAGCATAGTGCATTTTTAATAAGGTCTCTGACATATTCATTTTAAAAAGAGAAGAACAGGTCTCCCGTACAAAAACTTCAGGAAGGCAACAATACATACAGAAAGAATTTAGTAACATTTCTCTATTTTCATCAGATTATTTTTATAATGACTACACATAATGATTTTGGTTTCTATCCAACCTTTAAAATACATTTGTTTTGATGAAAATTGTAAATCATTGAAGAAAAAAAAACATTAAGTACAAAGGGGGACAAAAGTACAAGATAAAAATCATAGATATGATTCAATATAACTATAAATATGACTAAAATCTGATAAAGACTATCCTAAAGATTGTCAAATATTTTATCTGGAGAAAGATTAAAGAGGAAAAGTAAAAGTTCAGAAGAGATTCAGAGAATAGTGGATTTGCACATATTCCTCTTCATATAGGTTTTTATTTTTTTCTAAACTGCTATTTTTTTCTTCATAGTTGCATACACTTAACTCTCAGCTAACCTAGACTTCCAGCAAAGAAATTATATAGCACTCAACTTCACCCTAAATTCCCTTGTAATAGTTGTATCATTTTGTATAACGTATATTTCTTTTTTCTGCACTAGATTGTATTAAGCTTCTTGAGAGTGGAGATCTTATATTATACAGTTATGAGTTATGTAAGAATATTTCAGTAAACTATAGACCTTATATACAAGACCCAATAAGCTATACCATATAGTCAAGTTGTATAGCAGGTGATATTGTCTAAGTTTGTGTAATTATACTCTATGGCATCTACACAATGACTAAACCACTTAACAATGCAATTTCTCACAACTTATCCCTATTGTGAAGCAATGTGTGACTGTACTTTGGAAAAAGTCTAAGTATAACATCAGCATTTATAGGTGCTGATTAATTCCAACTACATTTATAACAATACAGGTAAGGAGAAAAATCTGTTACAATAAGTCCACTCAATTACTTTCTTCTTACAAGATTTAATGTAAGATATTGAGAACTCAATTCACTTGAAAAGATCCTTATGAGTGTTCTGAACCTATGTCATATCATTTAGAAGCTACAAGGGATTGAAGAGATAAATCAGCGTAACTCCTAAATTTAGAAAATGAAGCCTGGTTGAGATCATCAATCTAAATGGTTCTGGTTCATAGGATATCCTGAACTTTCAGAATTAAAAAAACAATGTTCTTCCTATTCTACACTGTTTCTTCACTATAATATTATTCATTCAATAAGTTTTCATTGAACAAATACTTGCTGTATTTGTTCTGACTTTCAAAATAATGTGTGAACTTAGCCTATACGTACTTTAATGTACAGGGACTGACCTGTGTTTCTGATAGGTTAAGACCCTGAAAAGAATGCCCAAAAGACTTTTACAAAATAGAAAAGACACATAAAATGTCAAAGTCTTCTAATACAAGTTTTCTACCTTAACTAAAGTTAGTTATGATTCTATGAACTTCTTCTCACCCAAATGTTATGCCAGCTCATGGTAATTATGTTTCTGAAATTTCAAGTGTGGAAATAGTGCTTTTTGTAAGGTATGATTGTTTTAAAATATAGCAAAATGTCCAACTTCCTGCCTCTGGTAGTCAGTCTATGCTTCTCTCTCTCAATTCTGACAGGAACCACCTAAACATTAACATTTTTACTCACTGAAAAAAATATTAAGTTCTGTTTCCCTTCTGGTTATTTATCATTATACTGCAAAGCTTATCAGACATTACTTCTCATGTATCTTTCTAAACACATTCTCTAATCTACATTTTCTGGAGCTAATATTCATGATAATGATGCCAGCATTGGTATCTACAAAATTTATATGTGACATATAAACAAAGCTTAATACTTTCAAATCTAGTTACTGAATACCTGAATGACCAAATGTTATAGATATAAAATAGTTGTAATATAATAAATATAATATAAATGTAATATATAATATAGATAATATAAATGTAATATAATATAATATAATATATAATATATATAATATAAATGTAATATAATATAAATGTAATATAATAAAATAGTTGTAATTTTATATAATATATATATAAAATATTATCATTGCATATAAACATATCTCTATGTGTAACACATGTGCAAGTTTGGAAAAGTTTTTAAACAACATTCATTTACCATCTCAGAAAAATAGTGAGTCTATGAAAGAAAATAAAATTGAAAAATTTTGGGAGAGATTCTTCTGTTTCTAATTTAAACTAATTTTCAACTAAGACTGTCATTATTTGTGTATGGTAGGTGAAGTGGAGAACCAGTGTAAGAGTGTGAATATATTATAACTCTCATTTCTCAATTATTTCCTATTTATTTTATAGTTACCTCATATCTTTAACATATTTTATGCATGTAGAATCTATCTAACAGAAGTTAAGTTTTGCCCATATCTTGACTATAGCATAAAAATGTGTTTACCTCCTTCCCTATTTTCCAAAATATATAATTTTTCAAAGGATATTAGCCATTGCTTTGGCAGAAATGTTTTCTGTTTATAAATGTTTTGTTACTGTCAAATCTAAAACATTTCCATTTAGCTTCTGATACACTAGATTTAGCTATCAATTAATTATTTTTGAAAGTAAAATTCTAAATAAGACTTTATTGGTGAATGCTACCAAACCTTAAAAGAATTCACACCAATCCTTCTCAGATTCTTCCAAAAAAGTCAAAGAGAAAGGAATACCTCCTAAATCATTCCATGAGGTCAGATACCAGAGACACTCCAAAGAAAGAAAACATAGATCAATATGCTTCATGAATATAAATCCAAACACAAGCAGCAAAATACTTGAGAACTGAAGCAGATGCTAAAGGGATTGTATATCATTACAAGGTAGAACTTATTCCATGAATGTAAGATTGGTTAATCATACAAAAAGCAATCAATGAAGGGGAAAAAAAAAACATGATCATTTTAAGTAACGCATCTCAAAAAATGCATTTGGAAAAATCCCACATGCTTTCATGATAAAAACTTTCAGCAAATAAGGAATAGAAGGAAACTTCCCCAACCTGAGAAGAAACATTTTTTAAAAACTCCCAGCCAATATCAGATTCAATGATGAATGACTGACAACTTTCCCCTAAGACCAGTAACAATACAAGACGATGCTTTTACCAATTCTCTTCAGAGCTGGACTAGAAGTTCTAGTCAGAGTAATTAGACAAGAAAAATAAAGTATAATGCATCCAAATTGGACAGGAAGAATTAAAACTATTTCTATTCACAAATATCATGATCATATAAGAATTCACTAAAGAATCTCTTAGTAATAAGAAATTCAACAAAGTTTCATATATAAGATCAATAAAAATAGTTGTTTTTCTATAAACTAGTAATGAATGATTCAAACATGAAAACAATTCCATTTTGTAAGGTATAAATAATAACAAAACATTTAGGAATAAATTTAACTAAGGAGGGGCAAAACCTATACACTGAAAACTACAAAACAATAAAGGAATTAACTAAGAGCTAAATAAATGTAATGACATTTTGCACTCATGGGTTGGAAGAGTTAATATTGTTAAGATGGCAACACCTCCCCCAAAATGATGTATATATTTAATGTAATTACTTCAAAATTCCAAATAGAAAAACCAAATCCGAAAATACATTTTCATGGTATGGCAAGGGGCCCCGAATAGCCAAAATAATCTTTCTAAAACAGAACAAAGTAATAGGACATTCTGATATATATTCTTCAAAACTTTAACCATCATTTGAATATTTACTGATTTATTTCTCTAATAGTTTTGTATACTAATCGAATTTTACGAATGAAGTATCAAGTTATTTCAGAGAGAAGCTAGTTGTTTTTACTTTTCTTCAGTTCAACTTAAGTCATGCTGGAAATGGAGTCCATGTTTTAAAAACTACCTTTGGTTGAGAACCTAAATTTTCTTCCATTTAGAAAATAATTTTAGACTGAAATCTCTTCCATCAGTGGAAGAAGTTTTGGAATGTTTTCAAACTCTTGTTCACAATATTAAAGGGTAAGGATTTGTCAACATCCTTAAAGGGTAAGGATGTGTCCTAAAGTGACCAGAATTCCTACTTAGATAAAAGAAAGTTTTAAGGTCACTTATATACATTATTGCAAAAGGCAAACTATTCACTTAGATAGTTAACATTTAACCATAATACTTCAGAAGCTCTAAAATCACTTAAACAAAACTAGAAACAGTTTTTAATGTAATCAGAGCATTTATTTACATACCCACTGTCTTAATTTTTCAACATGTCTTTGAAACACTAAACTTAATAGTTTTCGAAAAGGTGCCTTGTTTCAACATAAAACTAGGAGAACACCCATAATGTGGCTGTTTCCTTTCAAAAGAAGGAATGCAGAGGGGATTTTCTTTCTGTTTAAACAAATGCTATTGTTTTATTGCCAATTTTTCTTTAAAAGTACCCATTAATGAATCCAGCAACCTTATTAGGTAATTTTAATCAGTTAACAATGCTGTTAGAACTTGTTATAAATTCTTACCCACTATATGAGAGTTCCTCAGTCTCTAGTCATTCTTTGAAGCTATAAGTGCATACCTAGAATTTATTTACGAAATGCTGCCTTAATGTTGTATAGCTCATTAAGTTATTATAGCCTTTCTTTAGAATAAAATTTAGTTTCTTCAACCTCAGTTCATGAAACTGATGACAAATTCATATTATATTGTCTATGTATTTTTGCAACTTCTAAAGCTACATATGTCTATTAAGTGTTACGTTAAGTATTAATTTCACACAGTTGTAACCATTTGGAAATATCAGCAAATGCCTCCTCCAGTCTGCATTGAAAAGGGCCTATCCTCCCCAAATTAATCAACCTGAAGTTCATTTAAAAGTTAGCACACAACATTTCATTTATTTATGTTAAACTTATGGGCATTCTAGTTTATTTTAACATCTCTGCCTTCAAAAGTCTAATGTACTTATTTAAAATGCCATATTATCCAAAAAGGCTTGATGTATTATGATCCTCAACTAATTTGTTATTGCAAGAAACATAAAACTAAAATATTACCTGAAAAGGAACTACCAAGAATTCAAAGGACTAAATTAGCAAACTAAAGCCTAATGCAACTATTATTTACAACATGTATCCCATCCAAAGCTTGTCTATTACCTCATCCCACATACCTACATTTTCTATGTCTCCTGCTTTGACACACCATCTCCTCCCTGTCAGCTATGGTCCACCCATGGGGAAACCAAAAAGCATACAAACTACTTATAAAGCTACATCCAGAATCTAGAAACCACGTTTAAACAAATTGTCGGATGCTTTTTCTCATTTTCTCAAAAGAGAGATAAAGTGACACTAACAAACTAGAAGTTAGGCTATTCCCTTAGCCACAAAATATTTTGGGGTTGTGTTCTCATGATGCAACCAATTTTATATCAAGGACTCTGGGGAATATAAATAAAATAGAAGATGTGCTCTTTTACCTCTTTAACATAAGTAACACATTTATTTCCCTATGCACTGGGTAGGTGCTCTGTGCAATGGGGTTGCACGACAGGAAAAGAAACGGAGTGATCCAGCTCCTAAGCATGAGGTTTGTATAGGTATTTTCAGCAAGTAGACCATTACAAGCCAATCATCCCAAATCCCCTTTCTAGAGAAACCAACGGCAATTAAAAGATGAAAATCTACTATCTCAGTCATCGGAAGAGTATGACAATTACCCCCCAAGTAGATCTTGGCTTCAAAGATATGAACATTCCCAGCATGCATAGAAACTTTCCCTATTTGATAGGTCATTAACCTGCCCCCATGGGAGGAAAACACTGATTCGAATGTTATACCTTGAATAGCATAAACTAGCAGCCCTTCAACGTCTGGTAAATAACATGTCATCAATCAACACTAGCGATGAAAGTCATGCTGCATTTATGAGAAGCTGAGCGGCCATCCATCATTTGTCTTTGACACTGAACAGGTAGCAAGTACACTAAATTGGGGTTCAAGGGAAAGGGAAAAAGGAAGAAACTCAAAATAAGGAATATCTAAAGCAACAGGGTGCTGTGGAGACTTTTAATAAACGAACTGGATTAGTCATGCTTTGAACTTAAAGAAACAAATCTTTATGTAATAAAGTTGATTTTTACTAGGGTTTATGAAGGGCAAAAAATATACATAATGTGCAAAAGGCAGAGTCTCTGTCTTTTTCTTAACTCATTTTCTTAATCGTCAACATGAAACATTCGTTATTTCTAACACAGCTAATCCATAATATCCAAATGTTGAATTACAAAAGTTTTTCTAATCTCAGAAATATCATTCAAACTCTAGAAAACACCCATTATTATCTACTAGTACTCAAACCATACTTAGGAGTGGGACCAAGATAGGTAAATTTTTTATCACCAGTGCACATTTTAAATGATATATGAAATGCAATTGCCTAAAATCCAGTTTTATAACATTTCTGATTTGTGAACTAGAAAAGTACTACAATAAACTATGACATTTAAAGATTAAGGGGGAAAACATTTGATTATCAATCTCTCAAACTGTAGATCTGCATTTAAAAAAAGAAAGAAAAAATATTTCAAAGCAAAGAAATAGACTATAACTCCACTTGCATTTATTGTGTTCACTTTTCATATTCACTAAAAGTACATGACCAAGAAATATCTTGTAATTTCTTCAGGGGCAGAAAATGCAGCCACTATTCAATTTTCATAGCATGTATTTGCTTTCAAAATGCCTACAACAGATTCATGCTTCATCCATTACTTAAACCCTTACAATATGTAATCCATAGTAAACCAGAGAAGTTGAAGATGAGCTTCTTTAAGAACAGAATCAAAGGAACTTAAGGAGTCAATCTACTTCTGGTGAGAATACTTGGCTTACGACCAGACCCCTAGAGTTCTTACCTGCAAAGACAGGACACATCACAGAAGTAGATGCTAAAGGAAATGCTTGAACTTGGGCCAGAAAAGATAATCGCTGAGCCAGAGAACAAAAGAGAAACTCTTGAGCCAAAAGGCCTATTGCCAATTAATCTTTTATTGTAAAAGTGAGACAGTTCATATATAAACACATTCATGAATAAAAAAAACCAAAAGGAATTTTGCTCCCAGGTTTGGGGATAGAATGGAATAAAAACAAATAAAGTTGAAGAACACTTTTATAGAGAAAAAAAGAAAGTTCTTTCTTTTCTAAGAAGCTGAAATGCTTTGAGTTAATGAGAATAACATACAATGGGCTTATCATTATGACAAGAATGAGTTAAAGAAAAAATACCTGCATGCAATCAGTAGTTTCAGTAACACAGAAATGAAAAGTCATGATTTCCACGATGAATTCATGGTACTCAGCATAGCCATTCAAGAACAAAGTCAATAGCTAATTATTTAATTTATTTGTATGTCCTATTCTTTGAAAATTAAATGCATCATAGCATTCTGAATTATTAGCTTTTATTTAAACCACAATAGAAAGTTCTTTAGTGCAAGGATCTCCTGAACTACTTATATGCCTGGTGGCTATTCTGATAAAAGGTGTAAATATGTTCAGTGCTGAGAAAGGTACCGTAAAATTCTGGGAATAAAAACTACTACTTTTTCAACATTTTCCCCAGTGTCTGACATAAAATCATGGAGATCGGAGAGGAGTATTTGTTGAAAGTTTCTGGTAGAGTCATTTTAGTCAAATTAATTTGACATAAACCAAAACTGTGAGACTAATACAAACAGAATTTCTGCTTTTGTTACTGTTGCCTATTTCTAGGGGGAAATCAGTGAAATATATAATTTGCTCCCAAGAGTTTTTCTGAGATGTGCCGAGAAGAAGAAAACAGGCATAATTGTATCTTCCCCAAAGATGAACAAATATCATAGTCAGTCTTCATTTCTGTAATTTGAGTTATGGGGTAGTGAGAAAAGGTCATACTCTTAGTAAACCCTGGAACTGGAAAAGTTTTTACTTTAAATCAGATTTCTCAGTTTCAGCACTGTTGACATTATGGGTCAGAGAAACATTTTGGGGTTGGTGGGGTTCTGTTCTGCACACCGTGGAATGTTTGGCCAAATCCCTGCCTCCACCCCAGCCTGTAGTCACTTCTCTTTCATTTGTGACAACCAAAAACTGCCAACTATTCCTGGGAGCCAACATCATCCCAGTTAAGAACAACTGTTTCAATGAAAGTTTTTCAGAAGACACAGCCTTTACTTTTATAATGAGTCGCTACATGCTCATCTTCTGAATGACAACAGAAATTTAAGCTATAAAATTATAATTAAAGAGACAAAGTGAAACAACTGTGGTTGTAATGGGTATGTCCAAAATCAAATGGAATTATGTCTAAGGTTGGATGTCTGAGGTAAGATATCTAAGATAAGGAATCTCTCAAGCTCTGAAAGATTATTATTGAAAGATTGCTCCCAAGAAGAACTAGAAGGAAAGAGAGGGGAAACTAGGAGAGGAGAAAAGCTGAGTAAAATGTGATTTTAGTTGTGACTTAGTATCAGCCTGAACATAGGAGAGTGCTAAAACATAAAAACTGCACCACAGAGCAGGTCCTGTCTAGAATGTGTCTTACCTGGAGGTCTGGAGCTGGCCTTCTATGCCCACATCAGTCAGTCATTGGCTACAGGCCACCAAGAATGGCACATAGCCTCCTGGGTAAGGCAGCTCTCATAAGTCCAAAGCAATCCATCAAAGCGAACCCTTAGCAATCAACACCCACAGCAGTTAAGGCTGGGAGTTGCAGGAGAGCCAAAGATCTAGGGCATCATTGGTGTTCACGATACATGATTTTCTGTAACAAGAGAACAAACCAACCAACCAAAAACTACCTCTTCATACACAAGCTGAGCTGTCAATAGATCTTCTCAGTAGCCAAGACTTGGAGGGATATACTGCATTGTGCTTTTCACTGCTGGCCGCCTCTTTGGAAACAAGAAGCCATAGCCAGGCATGTGAGGTGCTGTGTGATAGTATAAGAGGCATTTAGACATTGAAACATTCTGTGAGAATTTTAAGGAAGGACAATTTGTTAAGTTTGTTGATTATGATAATATATTCCCCTTAACAACTTACATAATTATATATTCTCTTTTACAATGATAATTATAGGAATCTTCTGGCCCTAACAGGAAAATTATAGCTTCATGGCGGGGGGGGGGGGGGATATAAATGATTAAATTGAGTTTATAAAAAAGCTACAAACTTGTTTTACTATTATATTAGATTTGACAACATTATTGAATATCAAAATGAGTGGGTTTTTTCTTTAACTTGCTCTAGAAACTTACAGTAGTATTTGGCTAAAGCAGCAGCTATTGAACTTTGTAGTCTTAGGACCTTGTCTTTATATTCTTACCAAGCATGGAGAAACATGGATGCATTTGTTTATGTAGATTAATCTCTCAATATTTACTAAGTTAGCAGTTAATACTGAGAAATCTTTTTTTTTTTAAAGATTTATTTATTTATGCATGCAAGCTGGGGTACAGGCCAGAGGCATGGGGCGGCGAGAGGGTTCACCAGAGATAGAGTGGGGAGCAGAACAGGCAGATCAGAAATACACTGCTGAGGGGAGCAGCGGGCGAGGCAGGAGAGGTCTGCCGCACCATGTGGGACTCTCCCCGGCCGGGCATCAAACACGCATCGCGCTCTGCCGACAGCTCCACAGCGCAGCGCTCAACCGCTGCGCCACCGGGGAGGCCAATACTGAGAAATTTTTAAATACTGTTATTTATTTAAAGATAACAATAGTAACCCACTACCTATTTAGATAGGTAATACATGCATATGTGTAACTCATACACAATATATACGTACTCATGTTAAGGGGTCTTTTTTAAAAAAATAGTGAAAAGAGTGGCATTCTTTCACATTTTACAAATTTTTTTTAGAGTCAGACTCAATAGAATAGCTGAAAAGTTGTTCTGGCTAAAGCATATCAACAAAATCATCCACACAGATAAGTGTGAGGGAAAGGAGTGTTTGAATTGTCTTTTCAGATAATTTTGGATGGTCTTCTTTCCTTCAAGACCAAAACTTAATAATTGATAGTTTTTCAAGTATCATTACAATGTGGAATCTGAAACCGTATCAATTAATTTCAATACTCTTACAGTAAAATCCCTGATTCTATCTTACAACTTAAATGAAACTTTATACCTAAACAATACATTACTATGTAGAAAAAAACTGGTTTTTTGAGTTATAAAAATTTTCCAAACGTTGATACATTCCATTCATCAAAATAAGAAATTACACATTTAATATAACCAATAGTCTATCAGAAAAGTCTTTAATTATAAAAGAAACAGTCAGCTCACAACGGACGACACCATTTTCCAAAATTCTAATTTTCACTGACTATGAACATTATTATTTCTTATTCTTGAGGTGACACACTCACTTCATTCCTTTTAAAAAATATCTACTAAGTATGCAAGTCTGAATAACCTTAGTTTTTCTGTCAGTTATTCTTTCAAGTAAAAACTGTGTGCCATTTAAAAGGTGGCTAGTCCAATCTGCAACGCAAACACCTGATGTGGAATTTTCCTTGGTACAACATTTCAATTCAGTAAGCACCAGAAGTGCCGTGCATATACTTCCATTCTTCCCCTAGAAATATTAAAGAGACATGTACTCAAAGGTTGAGAGTCATAATATTAATAATTTTTACTGCTTCAAGACCTTAATAAATGAAGCGTGTGTGTGTTTGTGTGTGTGTGTGTGTGTGTGTGTGTGATGCCAGTATGTATGACAGTGAAGAATACAGTAACTATCACTACAGTTTGGTGCCATTAACTTCATCTGTACCAAGGGGCCAGCAGTTTTACCCATTATTGCATCACATTTTTGCATCAATAGTATAAATATTAGTGAAAATGGCAAATGTCTTCATATTATCATGAAAATAGTTTTGACTTGCAGATCTCCTGAAAGCTATTCTCAGAAACCCTCAAAGAGTGACACTTTCAGAACCACTGTGACAGATAAACTAGCCTGAGATAGATTCCTCTATGGTTCCCATGGTGTTCTCATGTGTTGCCTTTCTACATTAAGGCTCATTCCTATAAAGAACTGGACCACGGAGTTGAGGAAAATTCAAGTTCAGCAACAGTTTTATGTCAGTCAAACCCTCAGAAACATAAACTCAGAGAACCTCTGTTCTCTTACCTTTTTCTTTCAATCTCACACATGTCTACTGAAAACTGATTTCAAGTGGTGCCAATATAGTCTTTGGATGGAAAGAGAGCAGATGAGAGTCAGAATAACTAGAAGAAATATGCTGGAGGATGGAGATGCTGACATTAGGACTTACTATGCCATGCTTTTGATTCAATATCTCAAATACTTACTCCAGTGAAAAATCAAATCGAATTGCTTCTCTGGTCACTGCCTAGTCTACTACTCTCTGATTATAAGAAGTGGAAACATCTATTGTTGTCCAGTTCATATACAATCACCTTTCTTGTCACTGGAATCCAATACTGATTATAATTTGAGTAGCACCTAAGAAGTAGTTGAATATGGAAAAGCCATTTTGTACCCTTGTAATCAGTCATCATACATATTATAGTTATCTTTAGAAAACAGAGGAACTCTAAGGAAATTTTTTCATATCACATTTACAAATAATTAATCCCCAAAAGACTGATACTCTATATACTGACAATACAATCATTCCAGAGAGTTTCATTAAGCTTTTAATATATATGACATAGGTGGGCAAAAAACTGTCTTTATGGAATTTATCTTTACTCTGTTGAAATATTGTGCGTTCCTATCTAAAACAGTCTGAAGCCTTGCTATGCCCTACTAGGTCTTTGAGTTGATTTCCACACCAAATCCATCTACTATATAGTATTTCAGTTACCTTTGCTTCATTGCACACTGGGAAAATGTGTGCAGAACCTTGGGAGAAGTCCTATAACAGGATTTGTAACATTTGTGATGTGGATTACATTTTAAAGTGGTTTTACAGGTGAAGTATGATGGAGAATTACTGTGAAGCCAAATAATGAGAACTGCTGGTGAATCTACAGTCAATAAATTATGTGCACAATTAAATTGAAGAATACTAAATTATAATAATGAGCTAAATATTATTTCCTAATTGTGTATAGAGAATAATATAAATAGTTAAAAATATATTGCATATACAGGTTTAAGAAGTCTTAAGAGTTCAGGGTTATGTTTTTTGATGTTAAGCAACCTCTTATGATCCAAACAGAAACTAACTGAAGAACTTAGAGAAAAGTTTCCTCAGTGGATATTGCTGAATAGTTTCAATCTTTTATCCACAGAATGCCACATATTTATCTAACTGATAGATCCAGAGAAAGCTCATCATAAAGATTGTTTTTCTTTGCCCTACAACTTCTTTACATATATCAAGAAAAGTAGGAGAACAGTAACATTTTTTAATCAATTCAGATAAAAATCATTTTTCTGAAGTAGCTATCCATTTCAGAAAAAAATTAAAATTAGAATTATTCATCTTATGAATTCATATCTCTTTGCAAATGCAAATAAAGCATAAATACAGTTCTTCTAATTTTTAATTTGAGAATGAAAATTACATATAGAACTTCATATGTTTAGCATATTAAATATATATGTTAAGAATATAAAGCAGAATCTTTTAGATATACATAAATAACATATTAATCACAGTTTCATTTTTCCTTACACTTGACACTGTTATTTTAATTCTAAGCTAGATATAGACTATCTCACTTGAATCTTAACATTGTTGGTCTTTGTCATCACTCTTTGTGGAATTAAATCTTTAACAGAACATTTCAGCTATCGTCTAAAGGTGTCACATTGAAATTGATTCAACAAGGACTATCACAGGATTGAAGATAGCTGATCACAGTAGTCTCCAGAGTATTCTTTAAAAGGAGATATACAGATGGTTCCCAAAAGCCCCTTATTTCTCAAGAGAGTAAAATTTAGCTTAATGGTTCCCTGTGAATATAATTCAAAATACCTCTATTGAGTTAACCATTGTGTTACTAAAATAACTGAATGAATAAAAGAAATTCCTTTAGTGAAGGATATTAATGGTTTTGTTCTATTTTTTGACTCATTATAGCTTAGCAAAGTTGATAAAATAGTATTTCCCTGATAGATCAATATTTCCAAGGTTATATAATGTCACAAGCAGGTAATACAGAGGCATATAATTACCATCTCTGTTCCTCCTTATTCTCAAATGCTAATAAATGAGATCATGTCAATAATGATCAAAACATATGATATCCCAACAGTCAACTGGTTTTGATCCAGCAAATCAGAAATTTCAATTTAATAATTTCTACATGATTTGTGACCTAATCCCAACAACTTTAGCCCTTTTAAAATCTTTTCACCCTATCATCAATATGTTATCCAAAAAGATTGACCAAAAAGACTGACCCCCACCCTGGGGCTCACTAAAGTGCACCCCACTTCCAAATAAATTAATAATCTATGGTCCAAGCATAAATCCATTCACTGCCATTCCAAAGCTGAGTGCTGACTCAACCAGAGACATTAAGTGGAATGATAGAAATACTACATAATATTCTGGCAGACATTAATAGACTAACTAGATTGGCACTAAATATACAATATAATTGAATTAGAATATCATTTAACATAACTAAATTAAAATATTGTCCCAAGAAAATTACAAGGGAAGGAAGAAGATGGTCATAACAAGTGATCACTGAACAATAACAAGTTATACAGGACACATCTCCATGCTAAGAGTTAAAAGAATGAACCCCTCCCAGCCCCAAACAACAGCCTGAGGGCAACATGAAAATCACATCAAATCAGTTACCAAATGATGAAGCAGGCAAAAGGGAGAAACCACTGATGTTGCATTCTGTTGGACTGATGTGACTGAAGTGGAAAGAAGAGTGCCTGAATAGAAGAACCCTAAGTGACTGGACTGTCAGATGACGGTCCTGGCAATGAGACACAGCTTACCTGCACAAAGACTTTGGGAAACAACACTGAAGCTGAAATCTGCCTGTCTGCTTTTTGTTGAATGGCTTTGCAGTGGTCTCTCATGTTTCTATCACATAAATCAACAGGACTTGTCATAAGATCATTGCCGCAAGAGAACAGTCACCCAGTCTGACTCAGAAGCTGAAATAAGAATGATATATCTCCTATAGCCTAACTCTATAAAGATGTTTTTAAAAGATAAGTTAGCAAGTACATAAACATAAAATAGAACAGGTCCTATTTAGGTCACATGCTCATTCATTCATTCATTCATTCTTTCTTTCTTCATCTGACAAAGAGGTATTGTCAACAATATGGGGGGCATTGTTTCTGCACTGGAAACAGAGGTCAAGTACAATACGTGCCCTCATTTGGCTCCTGTATGGTCTAGTAAGGGACATGGGAAACCAAACAAGTAACAATGTACACACATAACACATCAATGTGGAGGAGGTAACTGGTAATTGATACGAAGGGGGCTTGGAGTAGAGGAAGATAATTTTGGGGGGACAGGATGAGCGAAAAGGAGAAAAATAAGAAAAAAAATACTTCAAGCAAAATGAAGAAACACAAAGAGAAGGAAAAAGAAAAAGAACAAAACCAAAAAAAAAAAATTTTAAAGAAACACAAAGGCTGGACAGCTAGAAAAGTAAAGGTGTGTCAGTGACTTAGAATAGAAGAAACATAGTGTGCAGGGAATAAACTTGAGAGACAAGTTTGAAGCATAGTCAGAATCATGATAAGCCAAATTTAGGATGTTGAATTTTAGCATAAGTATATTGGGATAGTACAGAAATATAAAAAATATAGTCTCTATTGCATATAATATTTCAAAAATGTTTTACTATTATTATCAATGATAATAATCATTCAACTGAACTTTGTAGAGTACATATAAAAGTTATTATCTTTAATGTCCAATAAATATATTTCATGAATGCCTTCACATTTTTGCTATGATTAGTTGGTACTACAGCACCCAAGGAAGCTGTGATCAGCTATCTTCAATCCTGTGATAATCCTTGTTGCATATAATTAACATGAATATAGACTAAATATTGATAAAGATAGGCATAGATATATATGTATATATGTTAGAAACAACTACATATAATTATGCATTATCTATGTACATTATATATGTGTGCGTGCGTGTGTGTGTGTGTGTGTGTGTGTGTAACACAATATGTTTATAAAAATGTTAGCACTACTTCCCTGGCTTAGTATCTGTTCAAGAAGACACTAGATTCCATAGTCAATTAAATTCATACCAAACACTACTTAAAAATTTACAGCCAAGATCCCCAGATCAGTCAATCATGAACAATAACAAAATAATAAAAATGTACAAAAGGTCTATTGTACACAAGGATTAGTCCCTTCCCAGGATTTACAGTGAATAATCACAAATCAGAAAAAGAAAATTAGAACAGAGTCCAAAATAGCAAGAGCCTTGAGAAATCAAGAAATAAGAGTTAGCTAGAACACTTACCTCTCTGTATTCTGCTCTTAGTGGATATCGTCAGGAGAAAACTCTCTAAATATAGTTCATTTGGCTTGCCTCTTTTTACCAATCAACAAATTAATAGAGTGCACTATGTGCCAGGTACAGATTTACTAGGTGAAAAGAACACAAAAGGAACAAAATAGGCCCAATTCCTGCCCTCAGAAACTTAAAAACTAGTGGGGAGGACAAACAAAATAGAAATTATACATATGATTAGCACAATGAAGGAGCATTGTGGGAACATGTATCAACAATGCCTAAGCTAGTCACTTGGGAAAAGAAAGAACTCTGGTTTTAATCACAGATTCAAATGCACCAAACATTCAATACCATTAACACAAATAATTATTGCGTCAGTTAGTTCATACATACAGTATTAGAAATGGGCTGTTTCTAATTTTCCTCTAAACGTCATCATTTCTGCATAAAAATGCTTGAGGGTGAGCATTTCTTTGTATTGCCTTCTAGGCTCTCCTATTCAAGAATGCAAGTCTGAAAATTCCTAGAATGCCATTTTGACCAAGCAGTTCTACAAATATCTCTCCTTGACTGATCAGAGTTCAGATCTGACACCAAAACTCTTCCAGGCCATCTGTCTTTCTCAGCTCCACAGCAAGACCTTCAGACCAAATTCTTGGTCTTTCTTTCTTTCCAACGCTTAACATTTGTGAATTTGTTCCACACATGAATAATGCAGACTTGCTAAAGCATCTCTGATAAGTATGTTTGTAACGTTCCAGCACAAACAGGAAATTCAGATGACAATAACCGCAGTGTTACTCAAAACTTCAGATGAACTCAATTCCATGAGGTGATAGAAACTTAAAGGAGTGAATCAAAATTAGCAAAAAAGGAAAAGAAAAATGTCTTGAGGAAGTGAAACTAAATGTACAATTTGCCAAAGATACTAAAATATACCAATGACCATGCAAAAATATTGGGTGTGAGCACAGGCTTCAGAATCTCTAATTAGACTTTCTAAAACATAAGATCTGGATACCCAGTCACCACAGGATTTTTTAAAGACTCATCTGATTGAGTTGCCTGAAAAAGGGTAGAGAAGGAAATTAGCATATTCATTTCCCCTGCATCAGCACCCACCCACAGCCAAGTCACACCCACAAAGGCACCAGTCTCCTTTTAAGGGCTGGCCATGTTCATGTAATACACTCAGGTCTTTGGCAGTCTTTATTATCTTATTATTCCATCAGTCAACTCTTCTTTATAATTCTTTCTTAATCATTTTGTTTTCCCCATTCTTACACAAATACTTTTTTTAATAAAATATTCTGAAAATAAGTTAAAAATCATTTGCAACATAGTTAGTGCTAAGTTTGGGGCATATTTTATTTCCTTAAATTTTTATTTACTCTTATTGCTAGATTCAGACAGCCAGACACTGATGCCCACAGTTCAGAGCAAATGAGCAAAGAAGTTCTTTCCAAGAAGGTGGAGCTAGCGATGTGGACTAGGGCTTGAGCTTGCAACATTACCCAAGATCAGCACTGTTTCCAGCGCTCTTCATGACAAGAGAAATACCCCAGCCAGACAGTCCCAGAAGGTAGTTTGGCTGTGGTGTGCTCCGCCACCTCCCTAGCTGCCTGCCCATTTCCCATGTCTGATTCTTCAGCTATGTTGGCAACTCCGTTGATTACCAAATACCCTTCAATAAAATTCCTTCTGTTTAAACTAGCCAAAGTCAGTTTCTATTTCTAGTCACAATGTGCTCTGAGGAAAATGGGGAGATTTATTGGACTATTTCCTGGATGGTGCTGTAAGGCACCCTAGATTTATAATAGATTTACACACTATGTCCTATGTGCCATGTCCTAGTAACCATGAAAATAGAGCTAGACTCATTATACTGGATAAAGTAATTTCCTTCTAACAGCAGATTTCAGGATATCACAGGAATTCCCTTTAATACATCTTGAATAATACCATAAACTGAACACGGTGATAAAAGAGGGTCCTCTTGCAATTATGATATTTGCAATTCCCTGGGATGAGTTCGAAAATTCCTGGAATAGGGTACCGCTGAGTCCAGATTCACTGGACCTCCCACAAGTAAATCAACAACAAAGAAAAATCTAGGATTTTAGTACTCTGACTATTTTCTCATAATTTTATTTTCTGCTAAATTTCCACTTAAGCAAAAATGATATCTGAAATGAACATTCAAGAAATTCTCATTTCACCCCTCACTGACTGACATAACCTGAAGAAATGTGTACCTCCTCCAAAATATCCATTAAGTTTATATGGCATAGAAAATTTTGTTTCAAAAATCTAAAATCATTCTCCTATTTCAGTTAAGAATATGCTCATCTGGAAATAGCAAAAAACCCACCAGAGTGGTTTAAACAATAAGTAATATATTTGCTAATTTAACAAGGAATCTAGACAAATCCTCCAGCTCAGCTTCCTGCTCTGCATCCTTAGTGTGTGGTTTTTCCTCCCTGTGTTAGCAACATGTTCTGAACTTTCAATAACACTTGCATGTTCAGAGCAGAAAGAACACACAGGGAGAAGGCCAAAACCTTTTCCTAGGAAGAATGTTTTTTAATCCATAACATGAAATTCTCCTAGAGATCTTCTGCTTTCATCATAGTGTTCAGAACTATGCTCCGGAGTCATTGTTAACAGCAAGGAAGACTGGGAATTAAATATCTGCCTTCCAGTCCCAGGACTCAAGGAAGGAATAAAAGCATTTCATTGAGTGATAAATGAGTTGATCTACAGTATCCGCCACGCCTCATGACATAATTTCAGCCACACAAATATTCCAAGGTCTCAATGGAAATGTGTCCATATTTGGGGTTTGTTATTATTTGGCCCCATAAGTACACTACGTAAATTTCAAGTCCGCATTGTCTACAGTCCCTTTCAGCTCCCTGTCTACCATTGGTGCCCGTACTAGTTATCAAGTGCTATCTAACAGATCATACCGAATGTTAGCAGCTCAAAAAAGCAAATGTTTATTATCTCACCATTTCTGTGAGTCAGGAATCGGGTGTGGCTCAATGAGTGTCTCTGCTTCAACGTCTCTCTCACGAGTCTGTAGTCAGTTCGTCAGCAGGGGCTACTGTCCCACCTAAGGGCATCACATTAATGTCTACTTCTTCCCCTTGAATGAAAAATGGACCTAGACCTGCTGTCAAGATCTTCTGATGTCTGTCCATTCTTACACTTCAACATATATTGGTATGATATAGAACTTTCTATGCAGATCATTACAGAGTTATGCTATACAATGTAATAAGCACTATCCAAATTTAAATTCATTACAATTAAATAAAATTGGGGGCCTCCCTGATGCCTCAAGGGGTTAAGTCTCAGCACTATGAAGCTGCATGAGTTCAGCCACTGCAGCATGAGTTCGATCCCCGGCCAGGGAGCAGACCCACATGGCACAGCAGACCTCTCCTGTCTTGCCTGCTGCTCTCCTCAGCAGTGTATTTCAGTCTAGCCACCTGTTCTCCTCCCTGCTCTGACTCTGGTGAATCCTCTCACCCCACCACACCTCTGACCTACACCCCAGCTTGTATGCATAAATAAATAAATCCTTAAAAAATTAAAATTTAAAATTCAGTTTCTTGGCTATATTGCCCTCACTTTCATCTTCATGGCTATCCATGTCTACTAAGGACTTTCATATCAGACAATGCACATAAAACACTTCCAACAAAATAGAAAGGCCTACTGAACAGTACAGATACACACAAATAATTGCACAAAACTTTGGGGGTCACTGTTTATTTTTTTCTGAAATCATTCATTTTTTCTGCAGAATTACCTTCTGTATTTTTTATAAAGTTGTGTCTGTCTCTGCCTTGTATGTGTATCTGAAAAATGCCTTTCTTTAATTAAATCTAGTGTTTTAAATAATAGTTTGTTTATATCAAAAAAGAATAGGCTTAAGATTCTTTTCCTTCATTATTTAAAAACTATTACTTTAATGTTCTAGTGTTTGTTGTTAACTAAAACTACAATTAGAAAAAAAAGTGCTATGGTTGCCAAGGGCAGAGAGGAAAGGAGGAGTCAGTAAGAGCTACATTTTCATAGGTATAGAGTTCCAGTCCTGCCAGATGAAAGACTGTAGAGCTGGGTGGTCGTGACAGTTGCACAACAGTGTAGGTGTATTTCACACTATTGAACTGTACATTTAGAAATGGCTGTGATTGCAAATTTCATATAACATGCTTTTTATCACATAGCCATTATCTCAACAACAAGAAGAGGGTATTCTCATTTCCACTAAGTCTTACCGAGGAAGTCAAAGCTGACCTGTATACTTTTATCCTCTCTCTCTCTGTATATTTTAGTATCTCCTAGATAATTGCTATCTCTCCACCCCTTCATTGTACCTTCTAGGAAATTCCATACCTAGATTTTCTTTAGCTATGTTCATTCTGCTATTGCATTGTTATTCCTGTCTCCGTTAGTTGTTCTTTACTGACTATTCCTGCTTCATATCTTCTCCCCTCTGGACAATATTGTATTTATTTTAATTAATGTATTTATTTTATTTATTTTAAATTCTTATTCTATATAGGCTATTAATTCATCACCCTACTACAAGATCCTTCAGTAACTAATTTTTCTTTTAGAGGGCCAGCACTCCTCTTCAGATACATTTTTATTATCAAATTACATTGGAACCATTGGCCACGTTAGTAAAACTTATTTGGGAGTAAGGATGAAACTTACACCTAGCACACACTCTCCTGGTACATTTGGGAGACATGGATATGAGTGCAAAAGAACAGCCTCTGTTCTTGCAAATCTGGAGGGTTCCTCTGTTTCCTCTCAATTTCCAACTCTGCCCCTCACCCAAGTCCCCACTCCT
Organism: Scalopus aquaticus; assembly: GCA_004024925.1. Classification (NCBI taxonomy): domain Eukaryota; kingdom Metazoa; phylum Chordata; class Mammalia; order Eulipotyphla; family Talpidae; genus Scalopus; species Scalopus aquaticus. Next base: position 109,818 of record PVIJ01001811.1, read on the forward strand.
TCTGCCCACATGGAAGGGTCTGCATACAGAGCTGCAACCATCAGTTGTAATTATTTTTTCCATTAAGGAAGGAGAAATAGATGATTCAGTCATGACTACAGACCCCAGCAAACAAGCAAATGGTGCCTACCGTGAAAACATTCCAGGAAATAAAGCACTCCACTCTGAAATGAAACTGACACATCCCCATATCACCAAGGAGGGGAACCTCTCCTTGGAAAAACCCTGAAAAGGCCTGTTAATTCCTTATCTCCATTACTCTAGACTTTGAAAGCAAAGCTATATAATTTTTTTCCAGATTATAAACACAGAATACTACTTCAGGCCCTCCAAAGAAATTCTAAAACTTTATTATCAAAACGGTAGAAATAACCAGCAATCAAAGACACAAAAAATAATCGTAAATTTATCAGCAAAATTTTCTATTTTAACTAACCAGTGTTAACTGATATTGAGGTGCTGGACATTTCTAAGAAAATGATCTTATGTTTTTGGCCTTCACTTTGAGCTGCATCCTCAGAGATGAGGAAAGCTAGGAAGAAGTTGTGACTTGTCCAAGGTCACCAAGTAGTAAATGTTGGAGCTAAGACTGAAATCCAAGTGCAATTCTTTTTTACACTGCTTTCCTTGCATTATGCTGTTTATATGACCTTAATGTCCACAGCACAAGATAATGGTAATTACTCAGTGAATATTTCCATCTGTCAAAAAGCTGTCCTAAATGTACACCTGGAAGCCATGTAAATTGACTTGCTATTTTATTCATTTTCTTCCTTAAAGCTTTTTTTTAAATCTACATGTTATTTCAGAAATATATTGTACCTCTCTGGGGGTAAACATGTGGTGGTTTTAGGATGAAGTCATGTAAACTGAGCACCTGGGCTCTGTAATTTCCCCATGTGGGCATTATTCAGGCTGCTCTCATTTCAGCAGCATGTATAAGACTGCTCTACCCTTTAAGAACTGCAACAGGGGGCCTCCCTGGTGGCTCAACAGGTAAGTCTCAGCCCTATGAAGCTATCAGCAGCCACTGCAGCACGAGTTCAATCCCTAGCCAGGGAGTTGACCCACATGGCGCAGCAGACCTCTCCTGACTCTCCCGCTGCTCCCCTCAGCAGTGTACTTCAGTCAGTCTGCCTGTTCTGCTCCCCACTCTGTCTCTGGTGAATCCTCTCACCCCTGGGCCTCTGGCATACACCCCAGTTTTTGTATGCATAAATAAATCTTTAAAAAAAATTGCAACATGGTCAAGGATGAATCCAGGTAGGAGTTTTTCAAGGAATTATTTAAAAGCACATTTTAACAGAGTTAAATTTTTAAAAATATTTGTTGAGCCAGTTTAACAGCTATAATAATAGCTTCTTCTTGGTACATCCAAGTTATACTTAGGTAATAAATCAGTTACTCAGAATTGAGCTAAGCATAAGTCTCATTATACCTAATGAACCCAATTACATAAATATGCAGTAACATACTTTGTATGTTCAAAGATTTTTCCCCTAAAAATACTGTACTTTAAAGGAGTATATCACTTTCTATTTCAGATCTTACAGAATCAGTTAGTAGAAGATGACATCTCAATTTACTTGATTATGAACAACAAAATATGATTTATGACAGACAAATTCTACTAAAATGACCTCTGTCACTGCTAGTTTAGATGCTTGTAGCAATAACCCTACAGGATTTTTTAAAAATATCTGATCAGATACAATCATTACTCCTGCGGACATATGACCTTACATTTACAACCAAACATTGTACTTACACACTTTAAAAGATGAATGAAAATAATAATTCTTGATGTTGTATGAATAGCACCTATGGCACTGGATAAAATTTCCAGTGGCAACATCATACATAATTCAAAAAGAGCCGCTCCGAATTTAATTCAGTGATAAGCTAAAGCAAATTCTTTTACAACAGTTAGAACTACAGGGGGAAAATTTTCCACAATTATTATATTATGTGATAATGGGATTTTAAATGTGCAGATACAACCAAATGTATTAAATATTTTAATTAGATGTTTGATTATTTTATCCAGATATTCATGTGTTCCAGATTGGGAGGAAAAACAACATTCAAGGATTTTCTTCTAAGAATGTTTTCTCTTATCGCTTCTCGGCCTTTTGGCTAAGATCAAGTGTAGAATGCTTTCTCTTCAAGGACAACTACTACTTGGGTACCTGCACTCAGATACCAGATCTCTACCACACACAAGCTGTGGAGTTCAACTTAGCAAAAGAAGCCAGCATGCCGCATGCTCTAGAAGCAGAACTTACCCTGAGGGACCATGAGGAAAGAACAGAAAACACCAGGCACTGGACAGGCCTGCATGTTTCCAACCAAAACCTTCAGTTGTTTTTTTTTTATTTTTAAGATTTTGTTTTATTTATGCATACAAGAGTGGCAGTGTAGGCCAGAAGTGTGAGGGTGGAGAGTGAGCGGATTCACCAGAAAAGAGTGAGGAGCAGAACAGGGAGATTTACTGAAATACACTGCTGAGGGGAGCAGGGGGCAAGACAGGAGAGGTCTGCTGTGCCATGTGGGTCAGCATCCTGGCCAGGGATCGAACTCATGCTGCAGTGGCTGCTGATAGCTTCATAGTGCTGAGAGTTAACCCCTGAAACACAAGGGAGGCCCCAAAACCTTTAGTTTGATTTAGTTTACTGAAGGCATGTTTTTGGAATATGAATAAGGTTTAACTGAAATAAATTAAAAGCAAATAAGCATGCAAGCAATGCCCATCCAAAATGTTGTTAGTCACAAGTATACATTGTCTTCAGAAATTCAAGATCCTTAGGGAGATTCATCCCACTTATCCAAACAGGAGAATCTAGACTAAAAGCTAAGGTAGGAAACCTCACTTCCACCTCAAAGTCAGCAACCAGCAGAACCACAAGCATTTCCCAAAGAGAAGACTAATGGGTGGGCTATCAGCTGAACATCAGGGCAAAAAGGAACGACTGCCTGCTAAGACTTAACGTTTGATGAAGGAAAGCCTAGAGCCAACTTTACGAAGTTAGACTTACCAGCATAATTCATCCAAGCCCATTCAACTTTTCTAAGCTTTTAGCAACAAAATTCAGATCTTAACCTGGACCAGGATTTTTTAACTTTGGCACTGCTGACACTTTGATCCCAATAATTCTTAATTTGGGAGGGCTGGCGGACACACCACGGAGTACTGAACTACATCATTGGTGTCTTCCCGCTACCTGCCAGGGGCATCCCACAATGTCCCCAGATAGTGCCAGATGTCTCCCTGAGGTGTAAAATTGTCCCCAGTAGAAGGCAACTGCCCAAGACTTTGTCTATTCAGTATTAGAATATTAGTAACAGCTGCTGCTGTATCCTCTTGCTGATCAGTTCTAAATAAAAGTATAGGCTGAGGGGAAGCAGCTTGGCATTAATAAGACAATGGCGAGAGGGAAGGTAGCAGAGGCAAACACAGGACTTCCTCTCCCCACCCCTTCTCTCCTGGGGCCTTATGAAGTCTTCAGGAAAAAAAAAAAGAACTCAGTCAGACTCAGTTCTAAACAACAAACTAGTTCACCCCCAACCTTGAGTACACCTGGACCCTGGCAAGTTTCCTGCATCTGGCCTCACGCTTTTCTGGATGGCTGCATTTTAAATGTTACCCAAGATGCTGGAGTCAGTTGCCGAAGCAGGGCTGGAGCCCTGCCCCTCAGCCCATCTGCTCCTCTAACATAAAACCGTGTTCCCTCCCTCAAAGGTGTTCTGTCAAACACCCCTAAATAGCAAATATCAGAGCTACCTCAACCCTTTCTTCAGACACATGCCAGAAATTATTACGGCCTCCTTCTATGATTCTCTGCTCCTCGAATACATGATCTCAGTCCCAGGCCATGAGTGCCCTCCTCCTGAGGAAAGAGAAGCATGAGGCAGCTCCCACGTTTTGCCCTAATGCACTTGGCATTTGCTCTTGTTTTTTTAAATCTCAGTGTTAAGGAAATAGTCAGTGCTGCATGGACTTTACTGCTTCTGCCTGCCTTTTCTTTTCCAAGTTCACTAAATTGAAAGCCGTTTAATTAAAATCAAGTGGTCTGAGCTAACCTCCCACTTCACTCTCCATCTGTGGAGATTTTGCTTCCAGATTTGTTCAGGCTGTTCCAATTTCCCTGGGCTGACATAGGTCCAGTCACCCTGCCCCAATGTCAGACACACAGAAGCCAAAAGTCTTTTCCAAAGGTGGTTCTCTCTTGGATAGGAGAATTCTGCCCGGTTCTCCATTTTCAGAAAGGATTTCCGCTCCACTCTGCTCCTCTCTCGTGCTGGTAAAATAGAGCTAGAGAGGGACTGTTTATTTATGCTGCCTTTTTCTGAAAATCACTGATGTTAAGTTTGCAAATTATAAGTTTACAAGCCAGGTAATGTGGAGGCTTATTTTAGTTGACCACCAATGTGACTTCTTCCTGCCTCTTTTTTAAGCACAAAACATGTCTGATTATAAGGTCCTTGAAGCAAACAGCCTGTCTTCTTTCCTCCCTGTCAGCCCTGCATTGCTGCAATTCACTGCTGTGAACATAATGGAAATGCAATATGAATTTCTTGGATTGACCTGAGTTTTATTTCTAAAGGGAAGTTTGGCTGCTTCTGTCTCTGCCTCTCCCAGAGCTGCCTTCCTGCCATTGACTCAGAGGCTGACTACTTGGGCTGATTGTCTTTGTCATGAGGGCCGCTGAGTGGACTGGTAATTTTCTGAAGTGGACACCTGTCTCTCAAAGGCAGAGCTGAGCCACCGCGTAATTTCCCAGACTGCTGCGGGCACAAACGTTAATTCAGAGTCATGATCAACCCGAGCAGGATTATTCTGGCAATTTAATAACGAGGAGGCTAAATCCCACATTTTTCTTCCGGGTGTTCCAATGAGTCTTGGACTCGGTGAGTTCTCCATATCCTTCTGTAGATTCCTTGAAGGCTGATTAGCCTTCCTGCTGTAGAACAGTGCATCATTTTTCAGATGGTTAGAAAGTGACAGGAACAGCAAGAGCTGCCTTTCCTAGTGACCTTTGTTTGCTACCACTGCAGAGATTGGCTGAGGCCCTGGCACCTGCTAAGCTCGGCAGACACAGCTGTTCTGCATCCTGGATCACCCTAAATAATTACATATCTGAAATGTTGCTGTACTTAGAGCTATTCAAATATTTGTATATGTGTGTGCCTAGGTCTTTGCTCATTAACTTGGCCACTGAGCTTCCTCCGCCTCTGTTTTGATGTACAATTTCATTATTTATATGAACCTTACGTGTGCTTTTCTGCTATTGCACCCATTATTATAAACCCACACAAAAACCCTGCATGATAGATTGGAATTTCGCCTATTTCAGAGAAGATAGACTGCATAAAAGCCTTTTAAGGTGTTTTAAAATACACAAAGTAGAGAGGCAACTCAGGGGCTGGAATTTCACAACTAGATGAATATGAATAGGTTAAGAAATCTACAAGTTCCAGCACTCTGCAAAGCATTTGGGTACAAAAATTTGAAAAAAAAAATATAAATGGATAAAGCAAGCTCTTCCCAGAAGATCCCCGGTGCTGATTTTGCACAGTTTCCATAACATTGCATTTACTCAGCTCTCCTATTACAACCCAAGTTGTCTAGCAAGGAATCTATTCACTCATCACGAGTCGGAAGGAACAAAGTGCTGTGGGCATGTACAGCAACAGGCTCAAACACCGCTGTGCAAGTGTAACGCAGCACAATTCTTCCTAAAACAATTCCGCGTTATCTCCTACACGTGAAGATGCACAGACAGTGTGGCCCAAATGCTTCACTCTTGGGTATATCTCCTTGAAACAGTTCCCATGCGCACCAGGACACATTTCCAAAGTGTTGATAGCAGCCCTATTTTAATGGTAAATAATGGAAACAACAGAAAATTCCATTGACGAGGGAATGAATCATTTCACTGTGTGTTGAGGAAAATCTCTGCCCAATCCTGTAGATGTGCAAGCAAAACTGACTGATCCATGCCCATAAGCCAGCCTGAGCCCTCAGCAAGACGACTCCTAGGGCCTGCAGAGAATTGGGCCCGGTGGAGTGCCTGCTCAGGTTTCAGGCAGTGACTGTTGCGTGGGACAGCACCACACTGAAACACGGGCATCCTGGAGCAGGCTACATAATGCAGGATGTTGCCCAAGAGCAAGATCCTGGCCTTTTTATTGATGGAATAATCATACAGCATCAGTTGTAGGGAGAAGGAAGATTAAAAAAAGGGAAGGGTGAAACTAGAAAAATGTGCTTTGTCATCTATAGTAGCAGGGATCTGGGTCTGCCCTCCAGGCGCTTCTTATCAGCTTGATGACTGGTGTTGTAATTGAGATCAAACCCTACACCCCCTGAAGTGGTTTTAATCTTATCAACAAAGCATCCCACTGACCAGCTCCTGGGGTCCCTTGTCATAACATTGGTCCTCAGGTCCTCAGCCCCCCAGGGCATTCCCAGTCATACCTCATGCCAGTATAAGTCAGGAGTAAGTTTTATGCAGAGTTCATCAGTTCATCAGTACCCACCCCATCCTCCCCCCACAACCCACCCCCAACCCCCGCCCTGCAACCGCCGCATTCCTGGTCATACCTTGAGAGGCATGGTCTTCCCAGAGTGATCCAGCTTTCTACTCTTGGTAAATATGAGAGGCACCTTGTAAGGTTCACTGATTGACTGGCTGACTGGGCAGTTCTGACCTTGGTTAGGAATGCAGAACCGTAGGTAACAAAAATGGTGGCCAAAGAGGCCACTTAGGATTAGCAGACCAACAAGTGTTAAAGTCCTCGACCAGGAGAGCTTTCTCAGTCCCGTCTGTATTCCATCAGAAAGTGCCTTTCAGGTTTCCACCTTATTTGGAAAGAGCTTTGTAGGTAAGTAAAAGAGGCATCAGGATTTTCCGCCCTACCGCCATTAGATTGAATGATGGACACCGTGGTCTTGCATGTGTGCCTCGTGGTGGCGTGCACGTGCGTGAGTGGGCACAGCTGGGCCTGGGGGCGGCGTCACAGAAGCGAAGAGCACAGCAGCCAGAAAAGCACACCAGAGGAGTGACAGAGGCAGTGGAAGCAGAAGCTGCAGCAGCAGCAAAGAGCCCAGAGATAGTGAAGATTTGCCGGGGGCTAGGAAGCCTGCCAGCCTCGGGGCCTCCTGGCCACCTTACCTGCCCTGTACCTGGTTGTCTCACTGCAGAAAGATAATTAAAAGCCTGCAAAATCCAACGAGGGCTCCAGACCCGTCCTTGACCCGTCTGCCTGAATCATAGGGAACCTGCCCTGGTGCCAGGCTGGCACAATATGTTATTTCTAATAAAATCCCTGAGTAGTGTTACTACCCCAGTCTTTACAGGTGGGGACACTGAGGCTCAGAAATGTTGATCAGCAGAAGGGCTGATGTGCGAGTGATAACCTAAACCAAGACTGTAGCTCACTTAATAGTTTACTGAGCTTCAAATATACGTAAGCCACCAGGTCATATGGTCCTGTTAGGAATGAAATGGGGTAGATTTACAATTATGTATGTCTTGAGGGGCCAAGGGTAGCATTAAGACACAGTCAAGAACAGCCAAGAACAGCCAAGAATCAGCTGAGGCGATGCTTTCCTAGCTACAGCTGTTCTGCAGGGCTGTAATCACTGAACAAGCCACGCTGATTTCTGTAGGCTACAAACACAGGGACCGTAACACCCTAATAATGATGTGCACATAAAAATCGACACAAATATTTAGTAACTCTCTAGCTCGCCCCACAATTACTTCAAGTGGCGTTTCCGGTTGCTGAGAAGCAGGCAGGCATCCCATGTTCCATGACCAGAGCTCACAGGATATCTGACCCCCTTGTCCTGGCATCGGCAACAGAAAGATTTGAAGGCGCCTTCAGGGCCCTGGCCTAAGAGTCAGAGGGAGCCTCAATCCCTACCACAGGGCCTGCTGCTTAGGGTAAGGTGTGAGAAGAGACGTGAATAAAACTGGAGATCTTTCATGTTTGTAGTTAAAATGAGTCTACGTAAGTTTATTTGCATCGTAAGATTATATGAGTTTCAAGTGTGCACCATGAAAAATCCTCCTCTGTGTAGACTACAAGCTCACCACTAAGAGACCAATTCCATCCTTCACCTTTCAGAGTCCCAATTTACCCCCTGCCATGACAAAGGCATCAAGGCTGAAGAAGCTCAATCTCTTCCTACCCAGCCTTCACTTCCCACTTAATTTGGGGCTCCACTGCCAACCTGTGGTCTGAGATGGGAGGACAAGGCGGAGAGAGTAAGTCCCTGCCTACTCCAAGTTCGCCGCGGCCCCCAGCTGGAGGCCTGACTGCCAGCCCAGCCCCATGGGCAGTGGGTGCCTACAGGTTCCATAGGAATGGAAGGTGTTAATTTGGAGGCGGCAGGCTTCCGAGACATGGTGACAGGCTAAAACAGGGCAGACCACAGGGTGTCTAGTCCCTTCGTGGTCGCCAACTGAAAGCGGGGCGGACAGGGCACAACTGCCCAGGCTCTGAGGCAAGAGCCACCAACAAATCCCCAAAGGCCAAAAGGCCTAAAACAACAAAGGCCAGCGCCTGAAGAGAGGGCGGGGCACTGCCTGCGGGGCTCACCCGCGCACACAGTTGCAGGAGACTTCAGGCTACAGGAACAACAACAACAAACATGGGGTTCATTTTACAAACGGGGAAACAGTTTACTGCATCCTCAAGTGGCGGCCACCTCACCCAGAACTCATCGGGGATGGTAGCCGGACCGGAGGCCCAGTCTCTGCAGAGTCCTTCAAATTCTCTTCCTCCTCGGAGGGCGGCTGCTGGATGCTTCTTTTCTTCTTTCTTCCTTGGAGGTGAGGAACGGACTTCTTTCTTCTCTCTTCTGAGTCTGGAACCATCATCATTCTTCTCCTGCGGGATGGTGTCGTCGTCTTCTGCTGTTCTTCTCTTCAGGAGCCTCCTTCTCTCACTGGGGCTGGCATCCTCTCTTTTTTTCCTTTCTTCTTTTTCCCTCTCCTTTTCCTTCCCCCCGCCCTTTTTATCCCCCTCGTGTCCCTCCGATCCTGGCTTATATCCTCTCCCAGAGTACCATCGACAAGTCTGATTGGACCATTTTTCAATCCTGTAGCTGATTGGACTGACCCATTAGCTCCTAGGACCTGATTGGTCCATTCAAAATGGCAGTTACTGGGCAGGAGCAACTGCCACAACTGCTCTTGGAGCAGCGGGGTAAAAGGCGCCACCGCTCCTGCCGGCTCCCACTGCTAAGGCAGCTTGGTTCCGGTAACAAGGGAATTATTAATATTAGGGTGAATATCCCCTAAGACCAATTAACCTTAAAATAATTTCCCAGCCAGACACTTCCCATTCTAGGATATATAAGACACAGACCATTCCCAGGGATTAATGGGAGACAGGAAAAAGAGGCAGGATATTCTGAGGTGTTTCCAACCGCTCAAATCACCCACAAGACACACTCCACTTGATTAACACTAATTCCTGCAGCTGTTGGTTTTCTCACTGGCCTCCCCTCACCTCACTCAGTGGGGCCTCACAACCCAGTATTTGAAAGACTAATGAAGTTGCTAATCAGATTTCTACGCAATTTGAGCCCTGACTTTGCTGGCAGGAGAAGAAGGCGGTCACCACCACTAAGGCAGCCAGTGGCACATTTTCTTTCTGAGTATTTAATGTACAAACATATTTTTATCATCTGTAGGCATTCCCAAAATAAGTGCCTCTGGGGACAGAATGGGAGTTTGATGTCCCATTCCAGTCTCCAATGAACTCTGAAATTTTCTTATCACAGAAAGCAAATCACAGGACTCTCCTTTTCCCATGCTCGTGATGTCTTTTTAGTTACTTCACATTCTCTGAGCTATTTTTAGTGCTTAAATACTTGCTTCTTAAGAGCAAAGCTCCCCCTGTCCATTTGTGGTCCGGGAATAAAAAGAATCTCCAGAGACTGACAGAGTGCAGCCCTTCCTATACTAGTGATCTTCTCTGGCCAGTCATTACCTCAATATTTCCTCAAGGGGGGAAACAGACACGGTACCCTTAAAAAAATGGGTGTAACGGCAGTTTTTTTAGGCATTTTAAGATAAGTTGATGTTCAAAAAGTCACTTATAGCAGGAATATAGGGGAACCAAATAAGAGAGACATTCAGCGAGGGGGGGGGAGGACTACAAGGGCTCAAAATGGGGTAGAAAAGAGCACGAGGGACTATGGTGATGGTTCACGGGTGAATTGGTGGTGGGAAACCTACAGGGAATACACAATAATGTAAAAGACATTAATAACAATAAAAAATCTTTTAAAAAATCTTAAAATATTTCCAAACTCTAATTGACCTACAATCTTTCTTTTCTTCAAATAATAAGCCCAAAATTTAAGTCTTAAAGTCAAAACTGTTTCCAAGACCAATTAAACTATGGACCAATTTATATACTTTTTTAAGTTATCTATTTTCTTACATCACTATTCATTTTTGTAAAGTATTTGGATTCTCCCCTCAGGTGTGCTCCTGTAGCTCTCCGCCCACCATGGCACCCATGAATCATCACCTGTGTTTTAAGGAGAGAGAGAGGAGGAAAGGATAAGATTATACCCGGGACAGAATCAATATTGGAATCATACTCCACTTTTTTTACCATAAGATAGTCCCTTTTGATACCTCTAATCCTAAACATAAAAAATAAACTTCACAGGACAATGAAATCTGTCTTCCTTTAATTTGGTGTATCTGTTTATATGAAAGAAAATTTTTTTTCTAGAAAGTTGTTTCAGAAAAAGAACAATTCATATTTGTCAACTAAATTATAACAGGGAATCAAGCGTATCTGAGATTTTCCTTAACGAGTTCTTAAAATAAATATTTTGGAATCTTAATCTTGAAACAATTATTTCATAGACACCCCCATGGTTCAGACCTTCTGCAGAGCAGCAAATCTCCACTGAAAATGGTCACATTCTCCCTCTTACTCCCTCCCAGGCCTGAGGACCTGGAAATGTTGGCCAAGGTCGCCAAGTGAAGTACCTACTGCTTTGAGTTGAATGTGATACTTCTTCCTGCTACTTAACTTCAGTTTTGTCTCTGGAAAAATACAGAAGCAGATTGAATGCTTTTTTCTGTTAAAGCAGCCATTTATCTATGAATAAAAATCATGACTTTAATGAATGGAGGCCAGCCCTTGGGAACTCAGCCAACTGGGGAGGGGGAGGCAGCTGGAGAGAAAGTGTGGGAAATTTCATCCTGCTGCTTCAATGCTGAGGTCCCAGAGTGAGGGGGGAAGCTCAGATTTAATTTAGGGCTGGGTCAGGTCAACGTCGGGGTCCATGGAGCTCTTAAGGCAGCAGAGGCTGGCAGCAGAACAGACGGCACAAGTCAGGGAAAAAAGAGCAAACCTATAAGACAGACAGGAGGGATGTGAGAGACAGAAACACCCAGAATCCACCTGCAGGAGGCTGAGGTTCCCAGTGACCTAGGCTCACCAGATCAGGGCTAAAAGCCCCCTGAGCAGGTCACCTGGGCACAGTCCCAGCAGGACTGATAAAGCTAGGGCTGCAGTGACCTCAGCTGGGAGGAGCAGAGGACCATTACAGAAAATCACTTATTTGCATGTATGACTCGTCCAGATTCTAGAAATTATCTTACTTACCCATTAAATTATTTTAGTTAGACTGTAATTGTATTCTCTCATTAGCAAAGTGGGAGGTTTGCCCTTTTGCATTTCATAAGCCTGGGAAAAATGCAGTTGTTAAAAGCTCTTAGATAGTTAGGTTGTTAAAAACCAAAAGAAAGGAAGCCTATGGCTAAAAGAAAAAAAAATCCCCCTCTTGCAAGTTTGTATAGTGATCAGCAAATCCTTAGCAGCCTTTCCTGACCATCAAGCTTGCTTCTCACCCAGGCCTGTGGACCCCCGCCCAGCCTGGCAGGCAAAGCTCTGCCCACAGACTCCCCAACACAGTCTGCACTCAGCCCATTGGTGTGTTCCTTGGGTCTCAGCCAGTCTTATCATGGAATCGAACATGGCTCTTGAAAAGTGGAAATTCTAGCCACATGTTTGCTGATTTCACCGCGTCATTACTTTGGGGGGCAAAACAAGCCAGTTATTTCCTCTGAGCATGACTCTGCTGGCTTTTCTCCTACTTCCTACTCATTCCTCCTCAGTCTTTTTCTAAGATTTTTCCTCTGCCTGTTTCTTGAGTGCTGCTATTTCTCTGAATTCTGTTCTGGACTTTGCACTCCTTATCCTGCTAACTCCCCACTGTCAGTCACTTTCACATCTATAGTTTTTAAATACCATCTGTATATGAAAGCCCAGAACGTTCTTCAGGACCCTAGAATTCAGTGGGAATATCATTTACGTTCCTTAGTGTCTCTGAAACTAATCTTTTTTTTTTTCACTTGCAAATCTATCTCCTACTAACATCCTTATGGTGATTACCAATTTGCTGTTCACACAAGACAATTCATCACCCACGCTTCTCTGGCTCCTGGTACCTCAGCTTTGGAAATACCTCTGAGTGCTCTATTCTCTTCCCCCGTCCCTTCCTTGGTTTAGGAATTGCTCAGCCATTGCCCAGATTATTCTCATGGCTTCCTAGCATTTTTCTTTAATTTAGATTCTGTGTGAACCATTCTCTATGTTATAATCAAGACATTTTGTGACCAAAAAAAAAAAAAAAATTAATCACCTGCCTTGATACTTTTCATGGTTTCTCCATTCCTAAAAAATGGAAACCCTTTAGAATGGTATGCATTTAGTTCTGTTTGACAGCTGTCTCCCCCTCCAAAAAGGGTCCCTTTTTGTGGTATCTCACGGGACACAAAGTCAGGAACTGAACCTCGAGAATTCTCCTGCCTCACAAGACAGGATGCCTCAGCGTCTCTCCAAGTGCCTCTTCAATACCTTGTTTCTATCCACAGACTCTCAGGCTCTGCTTGAGGAGGCCCATGGTGGAGAAGGCCACCTCTGCCCCTACTCTGGGTGACCTCTGCCACACATCCGTCGTACACCAACATGCCTCTCAGCTCTCATTCTTGAAGAAAAGCTGTTTGGTGGATTCAGCTGTCTCTGTGATTTGCTTCCTCCGGGCCACTTGGCCAACCCTTGTCCAATGAGCTGCAACCAGAGACAAATATGGTGACTTGACTCAGATCACCTGCAAAGCGGTGAAGGATGGGCAGGTCCCAGAACTGCGTGATCTGGAAGGTGCCCCCAAATTTAGGTACACTGAACCAGCCAAGTCTTTATTTATCTGCCCAGGCCCAACTGCCAGGTCTTACTCTTACCTCTAGTTCTTTTACCCCATAAAGTCCTAGAGTGCCGTGAGTTCTTTAAGGTTTTCACCCTTTTCACATTCACATACGCTGTGTACCTGCCTACGGGATCTTTTTCTTTCTCCAAACCTACCTCCAAACCCCCAGAACCATAAACTTGGCAAGCAATGTTTTCCTTCAAAATTCTACATAAAAGTCACCCCTCTTTAATGTTCCCTAAAAACTCCTCCTGTACAATCAGAGACGCCACCTGCAGGGTCCCCTCACACTGGGAACCTGCACCTGGCCCCCGTCACCTTCCGTCTTCTTAATGGAAAATGACCCTTTTCATGACAAGGTCCAAGTTGCCTGTATCTGCTCTGGCAGTAAGCACAGTTCCTCAGGTATAATGAGGCTCAAATATTAGCAGGACATAAGGCAGGAGAAAAGAAATAGAGAGGAATAAAGCTAGAACAGAGAGGTAAAGCTCGACTTTTTCTCCTTCCTTTCAGGAGCGAACCCTGCGTTTGCATGTACAATACATCTTATTTGGACGGTGGGTATGTCTATCAAAAGCAAAGGTCTAACCAATGGGAAAACTGGCAGAGGCTTATCTGGTTCTGCCTCAACCATTGATCCTGCCCTCTCTGTTCCAATCAGGTCGACCCACTCCCCCATCCTTCTGTGTCCACATTGCTCCTTTCTGCAAGACCTGGGTACATTAAGCCATTGTGAGGTTTCTGTCCCTCTACATGGAAAAGGACTTCTAGGCTAAAAGGAAATATAGTTTTTCCATCAAGACATCCATAGTAAAGCATTTGGTTGTTTGGGGGACCTTTTGTCTGTCTTCTCAGGCATCTTGAAGTGCTGAGTTTAAATTCATTGCTCATGAATTCCCTGGTTCCTGGTTGACTTGCTTCAGGCTGTAGCTTGAGGGCAGAAACTAAATCCACCTTGACAGAGTCCCTACATCCTACCTAGAAGCCGGACAACAGCAATTGATCAACCCATTACCGGTTGTATTATTATTTGCCCAATTTCACCCAGACCTTCAGACCTTAGAGGCTTCTTTGCTCTACCAGCTACCATTTCCCACCACACCCCCGTGTTTCTTCCCCACTCAGTTGTCAGACAGGCACATTGTTCAGAAAAAGAATATTGCATGAGCCAAGCCCTTTTGACCTAAGAGAAACGGTGACATAGTAATAACTGCTTGGGTCGGAAGCAACACCACACCCACAGTCAGAGGGCCTCCTGGTTCACAAAGTCCCAGATGATTGATTCCTATGTTCCTGGAATGGTATCTCCTGGCCATTGCCACACAATTTACTGCACAGTGGCAATATCGGAATTAAGTTTCCCTCTGTCCTAGCATTTCAGCTCCCCACGCTGACACTTCATGCTTCTTACCTTGCATATCTTGCCTGTAGAAAACATTCCCTGATGTTTGTCAGTGTTGCTGAATGCCAGTCACTCTGCAAATAATTTCTATGCTTTTAAGAGAGCCAGTGACACTGGTCAAGAAACCTAAGTTTTGTTGAGAGGACCTTTTTTTCACTTTTATGTCACGATTGTCTTTTGCTTGGGGCATGACAGATTTGGGTCTGTGAAACAGCGTTCCTTTCAATGATCACCCCACATGGCTAGGCTGGACAGCGTGCTCCATCTACCTTAGCAGAGAAAGCCAAAGAGTAGCTGATAAAGATCCCCCTTTAGAAACCAAAATATCTTAGTATGGACTTAAGTTGCATGAATTCATTTCACCAGTGTCATTTCCTTATTATTCTAGTTGCATTTCTCTGCCTATGGAAAAATTTTAAAAATTACCTAGGGTAAAAATAGGTATTTAAAATATTAAATATTAGGGCCTCCCTGGTGGTGCAGCGGTTGAGCGCTGCACTGTGGAGCTGTCGCGATGCGAGTTCGACGCCCAGCCTGGGAGAGTCCCACATGGTGCGGGGGAGTTCTCCTGCCTCGCCCGCTGCAACCCTCAGCAGTGTATTTCTTATCTGCCTGTTCTGCTCCCTGCTCTGTCTCTGGTGAACCTTCTCGCCGCCCCATGCCTCTGGCCTGTACCCCAGCTTCTATGTATAAATAAATAAATCTTTAAAAAAAATTAAATATTAAATAAAGATAAAAGAGAATAAGAAAATATTAGGTAGAAAAACAAAGGCAATAAGTAACAAAGAAATAGATGTTTGGAGCAGTAATAGGAAAACAGTAGTGTGACTATGCAGTGAGTACTTAGATAAAGGTTAAGGTGGTCAGGGGAGAAAAAGTCAAGCATATTGAATGCTGAAAGAGAAATTGAATATTGATACATATATTATTTCTACAGACCTCTCCTCATCCTTCTTGCCTGTATTCCTGAGTGCTATATTCCAAGGAGCTTCAGTATTTCATCAAGTTATCAGATATTACTAGAACATTAAAAAGATAAATAATTGATTTTGTGTTCCCCCACTTAAAATGAAATTGCATTTTGAATTGAATTCAACCAATGAAAATAAATACAAACATAAATTCTGGAGAAAACAAAAGGAAATTTCATCAATATTGGTGTTCCATGCCTGATGTAAGAAATTGAACATTTTTAATTCCAGATGTTGACCTGCCTTCCTTGCTGCATGTATCATCTACCTATGCAGACTTATTCATTCAGAATTAACTCTCCCCCCTCATGACCTATTAAATATACAACAGGATATGTAGCTATCTGCCTACAGATAAAATATATTTGCTCTCTTTAAAGCTGTTAGAAAAACATAACAACTCCATAATGAGTAGCACAGATTGTACTCAAACCTCACCAGTAAATGAAAGTATTCTGGGGGGCTCTCACCATCAACCCTACTTTGAGGAGATCCACAGGTTGTATTACACTTAGGATTGCATCAGACCTGTACCGCTTCACAGCAGATTTGAAATATAAGTGCACATTATGTCCCTACATGTCCACCCTTATCCTGGGCTGAAACAAATCCCTTGGAGCATTTGTGGCCCTAGACGTGCCCTAGACCTGAACTGGTTCCGGCTGTTTCATAAGCAATGTCGGGAAGGCCTCAGGTGAGCTGGAGTCCAAGTAATAAGACCAGGGACACCTGCACAGGACCATGGTTGGCTGCTGCCCAGTGGGGTCACCTGATGATGACTCTGATCATAATAATTTCCCCCAGGACTCAGTCAAGGAACCGAACCTCAAAAGCGGAGTTCTAAATGGCTTGCCATTTCTATTAGGACACTGTCATCCTTATCTCCTGTTTTAAAGTGCATGGTGAATCCATTTATTCAGTCTTCAATACAACAGTTTCAAATCTGTTAGGGATTATTCCGTATTTTCCACTAATGTGTTCTATGGAGATGCTACTATGGTAATAATTGATAAACATCTAACCGCAGCTTAAAATTTTTATTTAAAAAATTTCCAATCGATCACACCCAGGCTCCAGTATGGTTCATGATGATAGCCTTATTTGTACTATCATTGCCTAAATGAAAACAATCACTGATATTATATCTGATTTTTAAGCTGATATACTGTAAATTTTAAAAAAAGAATTTTTTAAGTAATTATGTACTGAAGATTACTAAAAAATATTTTTTCATGGTAGAAACTTATTTGGATTTTATTTTGACCACTTCTCACACAGTGATGTAATACTTTAAAATTACTTGTTGGAAGACAGTTTTACATGTCTCCCATTTTTTGCATTTATTGCAAACAGAAACACTGGATGTCTCTGCCCCATGCTATCTTATCAAGGAAGTTTTGTATAACAAACAACATCAGAAGATAGAGTGTCTCCATCTGGAGCAAAGGTTTGCTGACAGCCTTGGGAGATTAAAAACATTATCTCACTCCCTAACAGGTAATGGTACCAAAAAACAACAATATTTCCCTCTGAAAAAAAGAAAGTATGACTCTACCCATTATTAAAGGCCAGATTTTCTACTGTCAGACTTCTCTCCCATCTGCGGTGTGTTCAGATGTCACCTGGTATTCACATCGTTCTGTGGGGCTTAGGGCCAAGGGAAGCAACCCAGACAATGTGAATATTCCAGACACTGCTTCTGCCATAAACGAGAAGGTCATCTATCTCTGATAAATGGGTTTCTTGTCTTCTGTCAACATGCATGATATTGTGTCTAGCTAACCTCTCAGACCTTTCATAATCCTTGACAATATTGCTACTAAAATGGCATTAAATAAGAAGGTGCAAAAGATACATGCATTTCAAAAATACTTTCCTCAAAAAATTGGAAATTCCTATTAAAGTTGGATTGTTCTGTTGCATCCCTACTAGCTAAGAGCAGTTTTATTTCAGAATCCCACAGTGGTTCAAACCTAAATTTTCTAAGAAAAAAGGAATCACACTCTCACACAGAAAAACACCTTCATGACTACTTCTCCTTTAAGAGAGGAGCTTCTTTCAGTGTTGCTGAGTGAAGCCTTTCAGTCTAAACCACCCCAATTCCCTCCTCTCTCTTCAAATGTTCTTTATCTTTCCTAATCCTTCCTCCTTTGCTTTTGCCTCAGAAGCAGTGTAGTAAGTTATGAAATGGCCCCAATGTGTTGTTCATCCTGTATTTACGCCCTATGTAGTCCTCTCCCTCCCTGAATTGCTGCTGCCCTGTCACCTATAGGATACTTTGTGAACATGACAGAATGGTGCTGCGTGAATGTCAGAGCCAGGGCCTTAAGAGACCTTGCAGTTTTCTCTTCCCTGAGCTCTCCTGCTGGAGACCGGGATCTCCTGCTGGAAGATAGAAAATGGAAAGAGAAGCCCTGTGGGACATAAGAGAACTCTTAGCATTTCAGTCATCCAAGCTAGAGGATGAGATAAATGAGTTAGATATGTTGGAGCCACTTTAGGCGAGCCCCGCTGAGATTGACATGGAGCTGAGAGGCACCATCTCAGGTGAGAAATAATAATACGGCGTTACTTTATGCCTCTCTGTTTTGAGGTGGCTTGTTACACAGCAATGCATAATTGAAACAGACAAAAACAATCCTCTCCTTTTCTAAAATCAACTTCATATTGCAGAAACTTCTGTATCTTTGTTTCCCTACTGCTTTCTTTCACTTGTGCAAATCTTAGAAGCACTACTCTAAGTGTTTATTTCCATCTCCCTTGGCCAAAACAAGAATAATCGTTTACCCAGCAACTCCCACAACTACCACAAAACACACTCTTGCCTTGCCAGTGAGTCATTAATACATTAATATTTTACTAATGACTGTGACTCAAGAGCCACAATCTCTGGAATTATCCTCTACTTGGTCTTCTCCCTTACCTGCCCGTCCACAGCCCATTAGGTATAAGTCTGATCTGCTTGACTCTTTCTGGCCCAAGGTCTCTGCTGCTCCTGCCTTGCCTTCCTGCTTACGACAGTGAGTTGCCATTTCCTGTACATTATTATAACCACATACAAACTGGACACCCTCCCCCTAGCCTTGGTCTCTAGTGATGCATTTCTACCGACTGCTAGCTACTTGTGTTTATCACCCTAAAACAGATGGGCAAACAAAAACAAAAATAAAAAAACACAAAATAAGCATTTTTAAAGAAAAAAATAAAGTCAAAATGAAGTTGAAACCACAATAACAAGACTATGTCATATACTCTTTCGAAGTCCTCATGAACTTTCCTATTCTACAGAACAGAATGTAAACTCTAAAAGAGTATTCAAAACCATCAAGCCCCAACCTGCCTTTCAAATGCTCACCATACTACATATCCTCTAGTCAAAATGACAAACTGACATTCATTCCCTTGCTGATTCCCTCTGGAATTCTCTTCATGCTGTCTAACCCAGTGGTTAAAACCTACTTCCCCCTACAGGACTCTCCCTCCCCTACAATACACCCCCCAATACTCCTGTCTCCAGAAAGTCACTCCTCACTCCTCTGTGCTCATTTGATCTTAATGTAAATTATTCCAGAGATTAACACACATTGCTTCATATTTTGCTGTCCTTTAAAATCTACCACATGAATCTCAGCTCCTTCAGCTAAAAATGACATCTATTTACCTCTCTAGTCCCACAATGCAAGATTTAACAATGCAATTACTCAACAAATGTTTGCCAAACTAATTACTGAGTAGATTCAGATTATTCATTAGTTCAACCTAGTGGCTAACTTTATTTTTAAACACTAAATTTAAAATATTTTTAAAAATAGAGATTTCCACACCAGTCTGTTTCCTTCTGTTTTGTGACAGCTAATAGATTTCCTCCCACAGAACAAATATCTCTGGCAAAGCTGATAAGTCCTGGACCACATCACCACCAATGGACATAAATACAATTGCATCTAGATGTGCTCTGTGGCGCCCAGGAGAGCCAAAGTCCATGTTCCTTCTTCAGTTTACTTATAAATAAAAGTACCGTTGCTATGGATGTGTCATACCAAATATGCTACCAGGAAGTAGGGGAACAACCATAAAAAGTGCAACTCAGTGAAAAATTAGCAACTCCATTCTCAAAGTATATAATCATGCTTAAAAGAAGATTTCCTGCAGGAATGTGGAATGGATCATAACGTTAAATTACATGATAGTTAAGACAAGTTAAGGTTGTGAGAGAAAAGAAAGAAAATAAGAGTTTAGAAGCTATCGAGTCCTTACATGGTAGGAATCTACTCATAAGAGTACTAGAGATTGTATAAATATTTTAAACTGGAAAGACTAGATTTACATGGGAAGCCTTTCACTACATCAAGGAGCAGGAAGGAAGGAAAGATATTGTCAGCTTTTGGAATTCCAGCATAAACAAAACATGGGAAAGTCTTTCAGAGGCCGGGGCATCTGTTCTTTATTTTTTCTTCCTTAAAAAGCAAGTCCATTACTTTCCTTACTTTAATGGTTAACTAACATGGGATATTAATGACTGATTCTGCTGGAGGGATTTTATGTGGATCCTCAAATGTTATAATCCAATGTGGAGGAACTAGAGCTGGGAACAAACAGAAGGGGTTGGGGCGGGGAATGACTTGTTACATTAGCTTTGCTCTGGGACAATTCAAAGTCTGCATCAGAATTGATCGGTGAGTGTTCTCAGTCTCTCCTGGTAAGAAAATTCAGAATGTGCAATGACAGCAGCCACAGCAGGAACACACAGATTCTGGATGCACAGAGGATTTAGTGAGTGTTCAGTGTTTTGTTTTGTTTTGGTTTGGTTTTGGTTTTGCTGTGCTTTGGTTTTATTTTTTTGCCAACTCTTGAGGTCAAACGTGTATGATATTATTACTTCCCCATTGCTTCAAGTACCTAGGGAGTAATTATGTATTTTTCAGAATCAATTTTTCCCCATCTTTTTTCTTTTTATTGCTCACCTATTTGAAGGATTTGTTCATTAGCTTTTTTATCAGTGAAGGTTGACAGCTGGAGAATAGCATGAGATAAAATAAAAGGATTAATTTGCAACACGGAATTTTAAGACATTATGTTTGAAAATATCTTCAGTTCTGTGAGGTCAGAGGCTGACTTTTACACTGCTATGTCCCTACATCTCGAATAGTTTTGGACATATATTCAGTAGCTGTTTCTCAAATAGGGGATAGTGTGAGTAAGATTAGTCATGAAAAATCTGAAACATAAATGTTCTAAGATATCCTTGTCTTTCATGTCTCTGAATAATTGCGAGTTGGCACTGGTAAAAGCCACATTGCACACGTGAATGTGTGCACAGCAACCTTCCAGTTTATTTGTTCTATATAAATGATAGTTGTGATCCCTTAATCAGTACACAAACTCCAGGTTGCTACAGAGTTTCCAAGACAGTAACGCTCAAACTGCTTCTCCTGCAACCCAGAAAAAGATATACATTTTACATCAAGAGCCAGCACACACATCATAACACACACGTGTGCGCGCGCGCACACACACACACACACACACACACACACACACACTTCCAAAAAATGTAACAAATGTTTCATGGAATAATACTCTTACAATGTAAAATATACTGACATGTTCTATTTCTGTTTTAAATGCTGATTGAGGTCCAATAAATTAATTTCATAACTGAGTAATGAGTCATGACCTGTGGTTTAAAAACTACCACCATAGCTAGGACCTCTGGGGCCACCTTAACTGAGCATGAGGGTTGTGAAATGGTCAGCAGGAGCCCCCGAGATCTTGAGTCACAGCCTTATGCAGGTGATCTGAGGGTACAGTGCTTCCAGGTGCCCTCTGCAATTGACTAGGTGCTAGACTTTTTATTTCTGGGTAAGAAGATGCTAGGATGTCTTTAATGGTTAGAATTCACATACAACTCTAACCAAATGCTCTGTTCTATCTATGAGGCTAGAATCTGTGTGTTCTTGCTGTGGCTGTTGGCATTGGACATCCTGAACTTACTACCGGAGAGACTGAGAACCCCACTATTCAATTCTGAAGCAGACTTTCAACTGGGTGAGAGCAAAGCTAATGTAGCAAGCTGTTTTTCCCCTACTTATTTTCCTCTATCTCTGGTTGCTCCATGCTGGACTGTAACATTTAAGGATCAAGAAGTAAAATCCCTCCAGGAGAATCAGTCATAAATATTCCATATTTAATTAACCATTAGCATAAGGAAAGCAATGAACTTGCTTTTTAAAGATGAAAAGAGAGGACAGATGCCAGATATAGAGGGCACAGTTCTTCACAGCAGGGCACCTGCCGGGCTTTAGCACCTAGTGGTCAGGAGTATCAATCACTCACAGAGACTTGGAACTTTTACGGAGCACATACAGTTGAGTTTTGAAGGCTGAGTACAAGTTTCCCAGCAAGTTCCACACTGACAAGGACACTATGGAATATCACCAGCAATGAAGATGGAAAAAGAAGATACTTTGACATCGGCATTTGATAGGGTTGATGCTAAAGACACTAAGTTACTCTAAAGACTGAAAAATCTAACAAGGAGAACCTTTGTGCTAGTAGAGTCACTTAAATTCTGGGCTATAATAATCAATATATAAAATGGATGTGCATGCTTGCTCCCTGGGGCACTGTTGCTTATCTTTAATAGAAAAAAAATAAAACTCACCCATACAGGTAGACTACTTCCAAGGCACTCAAATTTGCTAGATGTGATCAAAAGAATTGGAATCAAAATATAGAATGTGGAGCACAAGTAGAACATGGAGTCAAAAGTCTACTGTGATAAAAGCAGAATTAATAAAACCAAAACTATTTTCAAACCATCTTACCTTCCTATTATTTCATTCTTTCACCAAATTTCTATTGAAGCCCACCACCTACAAGGCTGTTACACGTTGGGATCAAGTGATGCAGCGTGCCGTCCCTGCACACACAGTGCTTCACAGGGAGGATGAACAAAACACACAAGTGACGTCTAGCACAACAGGATGGGTGCTGTAGTGAAGTATGAGCGAGGTGTAATAAAAACATAAAGGAGGGCCTCCCTCATGGCACGATCAGTTAAATGTCAGCACTGTGAAGCTATCTGCAGCCACTGCAGCATGCGTTCGATCCCCGGCCAGGGAGCTTTCCACATGGCGCAGCAGACCTCTCCTGTCTCCCCCGCTGCTCCCCTCAGCAGTGTACTTCAGTCGATCTGCCTGTTCTTCTCCCACTCTCTCTGGCGTATCCTCTCACCCCAGATCTTGTATGCATAAATAAAAAACCTTAAAAAAAAAAACATAAAGGAACTCCCAAGTCAGCAAAAAAAAGTTCAAGGGTTTTACAGAGGACTCGGTACCCGAGAACTGATAGATGAATAGAAATTGACCAGATGATGGATAAAAAATGAGGACATTAAAGATAGAGGACACAGCTGTTTAGTTATGAAGTATTAAGAAAACATTCACATTGTGAAATGCGGGGGGTGGGGAGGCATGGGGAAAGCCTATAGTTCAACAAAGGGAACAGAGGACGAGGTTGTAAACCCTGCTTGGAGAGCGGTCTAGAAGAAGGATATTGATTTGTGAATTGTCAAAAAACAAGTGTCACTTAAAGTCATCGACTTGAATGAGAACTCCTAGGAAGATTAAAGTACATTAAGAGCTGATAACTACCACTGTATCATTTCCATCCGAGTGGCTGATTCCTTGTAAAACTATTCCCTGGTCCTATGCAATATTGCCATGATCAACATCACAGTTTATCAGACATCTACCAGGCACTTGACCCGCATCATTGTATTTAATCCTAACAAGATAGGCTCTCTTAGAACCCTGAGTTTCCCAACATCACAGATGCAGTGATGGATGATTGTATCAGTATTTGAAACAGGCAGTCCGATTCCAGAGCCCCTGGGCTCTTAGACATTTTGTTAGCCTGATATATCTCACCAGGATAGTTACAGGCTATGCAGCCTTCCTAGCCTGGAAAATAAACCCTGCCTGCAGGGTCACAGCACCTGTAAAAAAAAAAAAAAAAAAAAAGGCGCAGCATTCTGCCTGAGCTACTTCCACTTCACACTTCACTGTTAATTATCTCTCTTTCTGGACTACCTCTGAGACTGATCTAAAGCTTTTGACCACGTACATCAGCTGCTGCTATTTGCCATGTTCATAGCTGTATATTTGCAAGTTGCAGAATTAGTCCCTAGCAGAATGATTTCAAAGCCTATGACAGAATCACTTCAAATGCATTAGGCCCTGGGAACTACCCGGACAAAACTGTGGTTGCCTGGGCTATAAATTTCCTGAGAAATGGAGGCTGGCTTATGCTTACAACAACTGTGGAGTATAAATCACATGAGAACTTCTAAAGCCAGATGCTTCATTTGTTATTTAATGTGCATTTTTATTTTCTAAAGGATTACAGGTTCCATGTTATCTTCTGTACACAGAATCTGAATGACTGAAATAAGCTGTCTTTGTGCGTAGAAGCCTTGCCGGTCAATCAACTCTCACTTGTCCTGTGAACTTGAACTCTTAGGTGATTTTAACAGTGACTGCATTTAAGAGTTCTATCCAGCTAACTTTGTGAGAGTGACAATTTAAATAACTCTCACAGAAGTCACAAAAACGTTAGGCCAATTGGGTAATAAAGTAGTCCCTTTAAAGTTAAATGAGTCATAATTTAGCATGAAGTAGATTGATTAGAGAAACACTTGGGAGTTGGCAGGCAGTTTGGATCCTGGAGTCATCTCAGTAATTAGAACTGTTATGATGGCTATTGGCACTCCATATACTGCAAAGATGGGTCACGTCAAAAGTCCATTCAAACACTTGCGGGTTCAGAGATTCAAACCCAAGTTGAACCTTTTGGTGTTTGAGTTTGTTAACTGTTGGCTAAATGCCACTTCCTGTGCCTAAGAAAAGAGGCTTGAAAAAGTCTCATAAAAAATGACTTAAAAGGCTTCCTTGACTTCAAAGGGCTCTTACAAAACAACATTTTGATGAGTTAAGTGTAAAGGAATCAGAAACATACGGATTAAATTTCCCTTAATAGAGTCATGTGTCTCAAAATGGAGGAAGGAAAAAGTGGCAAGTTCATCTTGCTCAACATGTTTCAAAAAATGTCTAGGGCAGCTATAGATGCCCAAAGTCATAGAATCCTTTTATTCCAACATAATGCTAATACAGTAACATCTAGAAAGGAATGTCAAATATCCACTGAATAAAGAGGAGCACACTTGTGTAGGTCAGGTTATACCAGGCCACCCTCTCCACAGTCCATTATGCCAGCCTCCACTTTAAAGGAAATAGCAGAGTGTCACAGATACAACCCCAGGAAGAAAGAGAATTTCTAAACCAGACCTCTCTTTCAGGTCAGGCAATTGTCGTCAGCTCACCATGCTGATACATTAAAGCTGACTTTACCATCTGAAGGAAGAGAATACAAACACTCAATAGCCAGGAGTGTCATGCGAAAGGCAGCATTACCTAGTATACGTATTTAATTTCCACGTCTTTAATCAGTATTTTGTGGGCGTCTAACCCTTGAAAATAAATTTACTCATGATCATTTCCCGAGCCGGGGAATGTCTTTGGGCGATAATATAGTTGCAAAATATGAAAAGGAATAAAAGTTATCTGAACCAGTGATGAACAACGGCAAATTCTTGTCAAGTACTACTCCTCATCAATTTTGCCTCTAATTTGACTGACAGACAGCTAAAACCTGATTTAGTCTGTGTTTGCAAGACTCATAAAGAACAAAGTATTTAACCTCTGTGAGCAAATAAAAACAAGACCATACATGCTTAACAATGAAGTATTAGCTATTTATGGATACAAGTTTTCCTAACTATTAGGGACTCAATATAACCCAAGTTAATTTTTTGCATTTGGCCAAATACAGTAGTATGAATTTTTATGTAATATTTCACTCTATTGCCATTATAGCCATTTCAAACCAAAAAAGAAAAATTTCTAAAACTGAACATTTCTTACTTAATTTGCCTATGATACGGACTGCTACATATCACATAAATGATCTGCCTTCTTAAAATAAAACTAGTAGGAGAAAAAGCCCAAATTGAACCCATAAGTACCCTTTCTAAATAATACAGTTTTATTTATGTCACCGTAGTTCTTAGAAAATAAAATTAATAAAACCTTCAAATAGTGGCATAATGGGTATAGTAATATGTTTATATGTAATTCCAATTACTGAGACTGGTAAAGAAATGAATTTATAAAGGTAAATAAATATTATTTTTTTCAATATATCTTCATATTTGATTCCAGAAGACATACACTATTTTAACACTACCAAATGGATTTTTGTTTCTTTATATCGAAGTGATACTAAAAATCACTATGCCCCTAAAAATGTTCCATGACCCAAATACCCCAGAGCACAAAGGACCGACATAGCCATGTTCCCACATCCCAGCAGGGTTTGGGACTTCTAAGGGATGCTACCAATAATTTCATCTACTGTTAATATGGATACCAGGACAGAATTTTAAATGTTACTTGAGGGGAAAAACTTTAGGAAAACTATTGAAAGAATTTCCAATTACTAGAAGGAGGAGGAGGAGGAACAAAATAATGTCAGGAGGACTAATAAGTTCTATTATAGGAGTGTTCAAAAACGTAATTTCACTTAATTGCTTGTGAAATCCCTGAAGGGAAATATTTACCTTGATGGATTCTGATAATCACTGAATTTACCTTGTCATTCTTCTGAAGAAGTGATAGGCAGAGGACTATCACACAGGAAACAAAACAAATGTTCTTTCTTTCAGTAAAAGATGATTTGCAATTTCCTGTTCTCCATTCGTCTCTAAATCTAGAGATTATCATCCAATCCCTTCCCAAAGATCTTGAATATTTTTCAGTACATCTATTGATTAGTTAGGCTTTAACATGATATAATTACAGGTCAAGAAGACTTCAGTTTCACAAATACCTCCCTTTCCAGGAATGTAGTTGCGGAAATTCCTCCATTGAAGAACCCCTCACTTGAGTTAAATACTGTTCCCTGAGGTTCTACTTACAAAATTTACGTCCTTCGGGACGGTTGGTAATTAAGCCACTAAAGCCTCTGTGTTAAATGATACATCAAGAAGACATTAGATATCAGAGAGTATGAAGACAAGGAAAAACCATAGAAGGGGAAAGGTGATTCAAAGACAAATTTTACCAAATTTACCAGTTGGTCTAAAATTAACGACACAGGTATCGCCAGATAAAATAAAAATTCTAAGAGTTACAGTGCCCACTAGGTAACTCAGTAGGTAGTAGCATAGTCTTTGATAAATCATTTTTGTTTCAACATGTTGGGTAGTGTCCTGGCCCATCAGTTCCACTGCTGTGAAACATGCCATAGACTCTGCAGCTTAAAAACAGAACTTTTTTAATTTTGGAGGATGGCAGTTCAAGCTCAGTGTGCGTTATGGTCCTGGCAGTACCCTCTTCTGTGTGGTATACTTACATCCTCACATGGCAGAAGGCATGAGAGAGCTGTCTGGGGCTTCTGATAAGGCTCCAATTCTATTTATAAGGGCTCCCCCTTCATAGCTTAAGCACTTCCCAAAGGTTCCACCTCCTAATGCCATCACCTTTGGGGGTTGGGATTTCAACATGAGAATTTAGGGAGTACACAAACATTCACACCTTACTCTTTGGAGTAAATCTAATACATTCATTTAAATAGCTACCATGGTTGCAACTAAGTGAAAAATGATGTGTTCGTGTGGCAAAAAATAAAAGGATCTTCCTAAAGAACCAACAAAAGAGCAGAAATGGACTAGAAGAAGCCAACCTCTTACAAGTTACCCTATCCCAGTGAGGACCTTCACTACCAGCCGACAAAACCCGGAAGCAGCAGATACAGACGTGCTGTGAGGGGCAGCTGGGAGGCTGAGGCCACCTCTGAGGCCCAAGCAGCACTCAGTGCTAAAGCACCTGCGGAGGCGAGCACGCCCCCCCCCCCCCCATGCAGCCCTGGGTGGTGAGGGCGCATCTGTGGAGGTGTCGTCCTGCCGGAGATGGTGGGCAGAACGGTGGGCATCTACGATGGCACGACCTTCAACCTGGTGGAAATCAAACCTGAGATGATTTTCTGGGCAAGTTTTTCATCAACCTACAAGTCCATGAAGCAGAGCTCACGGGAGCCACTCATTCCTTCCGTTTTATCACCCTAAACTAGCCCACTCCACCGATAAAGGTACAGACTTCGTTATTAAAAAAGGAGGGAGGGGAACGGAAAAATGAATATAGTAGATTTATTAGGATAGTGAGTTACTACTAGGACATCTTTTCCAAGTGTAATTATTACGACTTTATTTTTAGAGTGTTGGTTGCTGAAAATTCTACAGGGTCTCACATTTTTATAGCCTTATCTTCTTTCTTCGTGATTGCAAAACTATTGAACCATTCTAGGAGATGACTAAACAAGTTTCACAAGCTTCTTTCTTGTATCTGGGTCAAAGTGCCCTCAATGTTCAGCCAACATCCTGTGGTTATCATCTGTGCCTATAAAACAGGTATCTAAAACCCAGACTAGATATATTGAAACTCAGCCCGTAGTCCCAGAAAGCAAAGTAAGGCTTAGCTAGGGAACCAGAGGTCAGAAAGCTGGAAAGAACCCAGTTACCCCATAGAAGTCATTAGCTGGAAATTCCATGAAAGGATATAAGGAAGTATTGGCAACAGCAGCAAAATAGCCTTGCAGTTGATTTATTTTGATCAAATGCTGATTAAATTTTCTCAATTCTGGGCACCAGAATGATGCCAGAAGCAGGATTGGGCTAAAGTTGCTGGCCCAGCTGGGAGACACTAAATAACTCCAGCATGGGAGTTGAGTGCGGTCAAACTAACATGTCAGAGCTCCCCACCAGTGAATCCTACCTCTTTCTCCTCCTCTTATTTATAGTAGAGTAGATATTTAAGCATCCAGCCCCACCACTGGCCCTTCATTCAGATACCCTTATAATGTTCTAACCTCCTTTCTAACATTCTTATTTTTCACTCTACTTTAAAGGCCCCAAACCATTTCCATTATGCTGCACAAAGCAATTCAATACCTTCTAACCAATGGGAACTCCCCTGCTCCATGTATGCTACTCACAGTGGTGTGCGGAAAATATTGATTATTCATATCAACTACACTAATAATCACAGCATTGTTTATGTCTAACCTTGAACAAATGATATTAGTAATATAACTGTTTCTTGGCAAATTTAAATTTATTTTTTAAAAAAAGTGGGGTTGTGTTTGGTGTGAAATGGGATGCCACATTGCTCTTACATAATATTCTCTCATTTTTGGACAGTGAGTCACCCTGGCAGGGAGACTATTTAGGGGAAAGGTGACCATCCAGAGTTAGTTTTGTCTCATCTACCTTTTCTAGAACTCAGGCTCTCTTCTGTAACGTGCATCCTTGACACACCCATAATATCAATCTGAGCCAGCTCTTGCTCACTTTATTCTTCCATTCTATCCTGTTTCAAATCAGCCTACCCTCTGACTCCATGAATCACATCTCTTTTTAGTTTTTCCACTAAACCTCGGTGCTGTTTCAAACTTTTCCTTTATCAAATTTGTGATATTGAGATTTTAATAAATAGGTGTTTGGTCTCTGTCCCCATTTCTGGCACAGAGCTCCAAAACCCTTGGAATTTTCTAAGAGCTGAGAGCAACAAGTGACTTTGGGCCTCAGCTAAGAGCCAACCAAGGATCCAAACAGGTGATTGGAGAATCAGAACTGTTAGTGCCACCCCACTGGCTTCCAGGGAGGGGAGAAGCGCTGGCAGTTGAGTCAGTGACCAATGGCCAATGATTTAATCAATTACATCCAAGTGATGGGGCTTCCATATTAAAGGACCTGGAGAGCTATTGGGTTGGTGAATACCTGGCGATTTGGAGGGGGCAGAATGCTCACAGGGGACATGGAAGCTCCGAGCCTTTTCCCCACACCATGCCCTCAGGATCTCTTCCATCTGGCCACTCCTGACTTATCTCCTTTATAATCAAGTAGTAATCTAGTAAGTAAAATGTTTCTCTGAGTTCTGAGTAGCACGCTAATAAATCAAACCCAAGGAGGGGGTTGTGGGGACCTCTGAATTATAGTCAGTCAGAAGCGCAGGTGAACCCTTGGAGGAGCGACTGGAGTCTGACTCGGGAACAGCAGTAGGACTTGCCCCTTAGCCTGTGGGATCTGATGCTCTCTCCAGGTAGATGATGACACAAGTGAGTAAAACTGTAGGACACCCACCTGGGCACCAAGAGAGCATTGCTTACGTCGAGCATGGGGAAATTCACACACACACACATTTTGGAAATTGGGTTTCCGGAATCCAAAAATCATCATTCCGTCTTACTAACTATAAAGCAATTAAGTGAGGATATCTGTCCTTGGATGCCCCCAGGGTGCTATCACCAGCACAGGCCGGTGACTCTCCAGGTAGCATAGACAGGAAGTGATGTCACTGAGCTATGCCAGGTGTGAACTATAAAATAACACAATAATCTTAATTTAAAACACCTCTAAAAGAATAATGTGAAAACTTAACTTAAAACTCAGAATAGCTTAAAAATATTAATCCTTTACTAAAACACATGACAAAAAGGAAACTTTCATATTGCCTGTAGGCTATTTTTCACTTCCAATTTTTAGTTTAATAAATACTAATGTTTTAATTGAGGAATTTCTTGTTTCTATTCCCATTTCCATTTTTGTGGGTTACTAATGCATCATTTCTAGTAACTTTTTCTAAACTCCACATTTTTTTATTCCTTCATTCAATATATTGATTTTTAAAAAATTTTAGAATTGAGAGAGAATTCAATCATAATCAGAGTTTTTTTGTCTTTAATGTACTAATATACTATTAAATAAAACTTCTTACTTCAACTCTATAATGTACAAATAATTAGATTTTAAAACTGGTTCATTGTACCAAGCGTGATCCTCCCTAAAACTAAAACCTTAGTTGTGGTGACTCGTCATAGCAATGAGAAAGAACAAAAACCTATTTGATGTTAAAGACTTAACATGATACAGAAATGCAAGAGTTGGTATGTGCTATCACAGTCTGATGACAACAGTTATATCTATTATTATTCAAAAAACACATGAGATTCTGCTGACTATATTTCCCATTTCAGTCTTGAACAAAAAGATCTATTTATACCCCCAAATTTCATCTTCTACAGTACATAGTATTTCCTTTCAATATAAAAATATCAGGACCATATTTTACCTTTACAGGTGAGGACTAAGTCACCCCCTTTAGAATAGAGGAAATGAGATTTCCAGTTCTGGAGGCTAGAAGGGTATAAAGAGAGATAAGTCAGTGCCCAGGAATATATACACAAACTTTTTCAATAATGGGCCAGCCAGGACCAATTTTATTTTCTGTTTAAGTGAGAAGTTGAAAAGAAGTACGTATAAATCAGTTGCAACTCTTTCACAGAGTTAAAAGTCACATTTTGAATCACCCCAATAAAAAATTTACACCATCATATTTCAATTTATTCTAACTACATGTATGGCTTTCTTTCAGTAAAAGCTATGCTTTTGAAATCAATAATGTGAATAAAAATTGAAATGAATTATAATGATGGCATTTTATTTCTTTTGCTTTGTCAATTTTATTGAAAAGAAACAAACACTTATGAAAAGACCTGATGAAACATTTGTGGACTAAAATAAAAGATATTCAGGTTGATTCTATTGCATAATCTATTTCCCAGGTCAACTATCTGTGAAGCCAGAATCCAAAGGAAAAGGTAAGTTAAATATAAAGACATATTGGCAATAACAAAATGTATTCTGTCTACTCAAAAGATCTTTTTACTTTTTGTAATTTTTTTAATAAATTGCACAAACATTTTTTTCACATAAAAACCATCAGGTTTTTATTATATACATAAAATTAACTGTGTTACAAGAGTTTTTGGAATCTGACTACTCACCGCTCATAAGCCAAAACTCAAGATAAGAGTTTGTGGAGGGGAATCAGATTCAATCAGGTGTCAATCAGCAAACCTGAGGACATGGCGGACTATTGTATCCCTGAATTGGGGAGAAGCAGGGACTTATATAAGAGAGTACAAGAGATGGGGAGAGGCTCAATGGACTGCATCAGTAGGATTTCAGAAAAATTGGCAGAAGTCTCCAGGAACTGCTTGCACCCCCTCTTTCATCCATGTTTAGTTTTGACTGGACCTGTCATGGTTTTGGCGGGTGGGCTGTTTGCTAGTTATGAGGCTGTTGCTTAACCCTTGTCTTCCTTCTTTCTCTATTGTAGAAGGCCTTATGCTCTGGATTTTTCTGCAAGAAAAGATAAACAAGTGATAGCGGTGTTGCTGGTGGCGCTATCAAGCTATCTGCAGCCACTGCAGCTAGCTTGTTCAATCCACGGCCAGGGAGCTGACCCACGTAGTGTAGCAGACCCCTCCTATCTCCACCACTGCTCCCCTCAGCAGTGTAGTTGTAGATCTGTCTGTTCTGCTCCCCACTCTGGTGAATCCTCTCACACACACACCCCACCTCTGGCCTACACCTCAGTTCTTGTGTGCATAAATAAATAAAAATAAATCCTTTTTAAAAAAGAAAAGATAAATAAGAGCAGAGCAAGAGTGAACAGGGCAAGGGAGAGAAATTTTGGTCAACAGGCCAGTGATAACTCCCTCCTCTGTCCATGTATTGCTCCTTATTCTTGAGGCAATTCCAGTTCACCTTCTGGAATTGCTTCCTGCTGAATAGGGGTGGAGGTTTAGTGGCCCACCGAGGAGCAGAATCTCTCCCTAGCTAACTTGAGACCTGGCTGGATGTCACAGGGTTTCAGTCCCAACTGTTTATTCCCTTGAATTACAGTTATTAGGAAATTTTAATATCTCCACCCTTCTGAAGCAAAAGGAAAGTAATTCAGGAGACAAGGGTCAAAGATCAGACGTATATTATAGTACAGTGACCACGGATGGAGTAAGGGTCCCCTCCATAAGCCAATTAGAAAGGTTTTCATTTATAATAAGAGTCTAAGGCCAGAACTCAGTTTTTCCAAAGTGCTTCATCTTTTGTAGTGTCTTCTTTCTCTGGATTTTCAGGTTCCAGCCAGCCTTGGAGTTCAGCTCAAGGTAGTTGCTATTACTCCACCTGTAAGTACAAGCCTCAGAGCGAAAGCTAGATAAGGCGTTCCTCCCCCCCTTTTGTGCTCTTTAAGGTCTGAGAGCAATTTAACCATTTAGCCTTGGTTATAATTGGATTTCTCAGTGCCTGTTGTAACACAAGATTGCAAACAGGAAATAACACTTTCAATTGCTAAATGGTATAAATCCTCTTTCAGAGTGGTAATGGGGGAAGCAATTATGAATTCTATTTTTTCAGATAAAATTTTTACATAAATTAGAATAACTGGGTAAAAATAATAAATTAGAGTAAAAAGGTTTATTTACTCCAGTGATTTATAAGAAAGCAGCATTCATTTCATTAATTTAGGTTCAACATGTTAAATTTACTTGTAATTTCAAATGGATAATTGAAAGAATTATCTAGGAAG
Source organism: Scalopus aquaticus (assembly GCA_004024925.1). NCBI lineage: Eukaryota > Metazoa > Chordata > Mammalia > Eulipotyphla > Talpidae > Scalopus > Scalopus aquaticus. Next base: position 142,986 of record PVIJ01001811.1, read on the forward strand.
TAGAATTATATTGCAAACATCTACCTATTGAAATAAAGGCATTTGAGCATTTGAATTATTTCTATTCGTGATCTTCATTCTCACCTTTTGTCTTCGTCATCTGTGTCTTTGATAAACAATAAGAACACTTCCATCTCAACTTGTAAAATTCATGTAGTACCCTGTGTCTAGTCTCATCACCAGAATAAACTACTGAATAGCCCTAATGGGAAACAAAAGAATAAATTTAGTAAGAATACTCTTTGTTGTAGAATATTAGTTGATTAACAATTTTATATACTTTCTACCACGCTTTGGTGTGTTTAAAATGGGAAAGAATTACATTATCTACACACTATAAGCTAGCAATTCTAAAAGTACATATTAAAAATGTACAATATGTACGGTCTTCTTACATAATATTTAAAAAAACCACTATCTTACTGCCAAATAAATTATTTCTTAGATTATACCTAGAAAACAAAATTAAATACAGAACTATTGGAGTTTATTATATGGTATCATCAAATCGAGAAGTACAAGATAGGGTAAAACATTAAGCAATTGATTCTCTAAATTGGGTCAAATATTAAATAACTGATTCTTAAAAGTGATTTTTCATTCTCAAGTCTAGCATCTCACTAACAAAAAGTAATAGGGGATCATTGCAAATATGTGACTTCCTTTATTACTCTTGAGATTTGAGACCATAAATGAAATTATAGTCTTAACTTTAGTGAATCATGTTCCTCCATTTAGCTGTCTGTCAAAATTTGAAATCAGAAAGGAATTTTCCGATAGAACACTTTAGAATAGATATGAGGTCGTTTGCATTTTTTTCCTTCTGCTCTTGGGACCAGTGAATGGGGAGTAACATTAGTGGGCATTGAAATAAATGGGAAGAGATGGGCATCTTGATTTGTGCTTTCTACTCTAGCTTTGCATTTCACCCTAATACTTGGCATATAGAATATCATCTCTTCTTGAAGCTCCTCAGTGGTTGGGTGATTTTTGACTGAGTTATATCCTCCTCAGTACAGGAAAATTGATTGTCATGTGCTGTAAAAACTAGCAGTTGGATGGTGAGGAGTTACAATGCCTGTTGAAGCTGTGTAAAGAATATAAAATGTGACAATAGGAAAGGTAATAAAGAAAACTGGAAATTTTCATTATAGCCCGCAGCTTCTTCTCCTAGCCTAGACTGTATTGTGAAATATATCTGAAAACTCAACATCTTGAAAAAACACTGTCTTAGTCAGTAAGAATAAAATTTAGGGCCAGAAAATATTTTATAAAAATAAAGAAAAACGAATAATGTGTCTTGAAATTCTATGAAACTAAAGCATAAACAAATACGCAAGACAAATTCATATTGCTGAGAAACTTTCAGGATATTCTACTGATTTTCTAATCTTAGAAGCACTAATAGAAAACAACAATTTTTTTGCAAATATGTGAAAGTCTGGCAAGATATTATGGATAAATCCATTTATATAATCAGTCTTATTAGCCTATATCTGTACCTTGAAAGCAAACCAAACATTGTTTCACCAATACTAAGTTTATACAAATCCAAGGTTCATATCTACAAAGTAATAAAAGTGGTGTATTTTTAAGAAAGTTCTTCATTCCATCTGACACCAAAACGTGTCTCTTACTGGCATTATTAGTGATGTGTGTGTCATTTTTTCTTGATTTAATAACTAAAGAAATAAATTAATCATGAATCTTAACAGATTAACCCTCATGGTTACAACCTACTTGACACGCATGATTCCTTGCAGTACAAAAAATCAGGACTTGGGGAGCTTGATAGTGTTATTTTCGGGGATCCTAATTAAGACCTCTCCTCCCTTTGATCTCTGCACACAGGTGGATAGTTGAACCAATAAACCGGGTAGATTTGCCTTTAAAAAATGATCTGACAGTAGTTTGTTTGCTTTTAATTATGCAATTTTACCTGAATTCACCAGGGACAAAGATCAATGGTTTATATAACACAGCCGATCGTGATTCAGTTAGCTGCTCACACAGTCTCAAGTCCCCAGTGATCCGTGGAAAACAAGAAGCTTTTGCTGGGGTGATTGATGTTTCAATGGGTTGACTTTTATGAAGGAAAGTTATTCACCAAACAATAAAAAGGGATATGTTATACTATTTTCTATTATTTCCTAGTACAAAATGTAAATAATCCCTATGATTTTTGATAGGATGAAGTAAATCAATACTAGCCTGGGTTAATTTTACTATCAGATTTCCATTATATAGCAAAAGAAAAGCATTTAAGCCTTCAAGGTTTTGAAACAGTCCAATGGATATCCATGTGAAAATTGTTTTCATAGACCAATAAAGTATGCCTTTTATTTTGCATTTCACTACAAAAAGCAATATAATAATTGCATTCAGCATATTCTGGTACAAATAAAAGCAGAGCTGCCTTTTAGGAGCTCGTGATCTTTCTGTGTGAATTGTAAAGAGAAAGACCATTTTGCCCAGGCACGTCCTCTTAGAATTCTTCCTTCAGTAGATCATTTAATTATCAAACAATAACAAATCCGCATTTTCTCAGTGAGTCACAAGTACCTTATTGTAACTTTTAACTCTCAGGTTTGAATATTTTCTATAGATACAACTTCTTTTTATTTTAGCCACAGCTATATACTGAACTTCTTCCAGTGTGGCACTTAATCAGAACTAGTTCCTTAAAAATAAGAGAATAGAATCTAAGAAAATAAACTTAGCAAACTGAAAAAGGAGAGAAACTAACTTCATTCCATTTCAGAATCTGACTGGCAATGTGAAAAAATTCCCCCCGACAAATGTCTATTTTCTTTATCTGTTCTGCACTTGTTCAGTCCACTAATACTAACAAATAGAAAACACGTGGTCATAAATCTATTATCTATAGTATATTTTTATTGTGGATGAATCCTAAATGTAATCAAAATGTCAAAGTCACAGAGAATTAGCTCTGACTATGTATACAGAATGTGGTTGTTAGGAAACTTTCAAACAGCTCTGAATATATTCTAAGTAAATTTATTAGAACTTGTGGCAATATGGTATTGCTTTTAAACTTGAGAAAAATAACTTCTGAGGATTTCTTTCTAAGATACTAGCAACGAAGGGTATTGTTAAGATCCTTTGCTAATAATCTCCCTCTGAGCAATTTCTGCTACCTCTCTGCTTTGTTTATGTTTGAACTATAATGAAAAGTGATTTTAACATTTGACATCCCTGTGTGTTTCGTCCTTATAAATAGTAAAAATTGTGTACATTGTTCTGCTTAACCTTCATGTTTGGACCACCAAGAATCTGAGAAAAAGTTGTCCTCACATTTAGTAATGTTTAAGCTCATCCTGACATTCCGTAGCTGTACTCTTCCTATAATCTTTGTGAGAGCTGAACTTTCTCTTCTGTATTTATATACCACTCTCTTCCTCCTCCCATCATTTATATGACATTCTGCCAGCTACCCAAAGACCTAGTACAGGTTCCACATGGTCTTGAAAAATGTTTATTCATGACCAACTTCTACTCCCTACCTCACCCCAATCCATTCGGAATCATGCGCAGTAGTGGGAGGGGGCTAGGCACAGGTGACACTCACCGTCGGTTCTTCTCACTGACATTGTGGATGTTCCAAATCTCTAAAACTGTGCAGCACATGCCCACAAAGGCCTTCTTCACATCCTGACCTATACATGTGTGATGACCCCAAATATGCCTCTTGAATGATAAATGCACTTCCTAACTGTTGTATTATATCATAAACTTTCTGCCTGAACACATAGGAAATATCCTTTGCTTAAGTTAGGTCTCCTGCATACAGGAGGGAACAATCCCCAGGGTTTCAGTTCCTTTTGTTACCTCTCTGTTCTCTCCGGTAAAGAACATTCCACTTGCTTCTGATTCATTCTCTGGCCACTCCCTATCAACTGGGAGGAATAACATTTTTATTGTCCTAAGCTTAAACCTTAGAGAACTATAGTCCAACCAAATCAACCTATCTACTATAATATGCTTCTTAAATATTTGAATCAACACTTTTTTAAGAATTCTACCTTGACATAACGTAAAAGATTATTTTTCTTCATTAAAATATGTATATGTTCACAGACATATGTATATATATACATATATAATTTACTATAAGATATAAGAGCATAAAATTGTCATGGGCTGCTAAAAATACTATGAATTGTTTTGATATGATCTTCAAATTTTCTATGCAGTTAATTATATTAAAATTATGCTATTAAGCATAAATTACTTCTGGTGTAACTGCAAAATACAAGATACAACAAAATTTACAATATTATTTTAGTAAATTTGGTAGCTATGATGAAATCATAACTAATTCAAGTTTTACTATCAACAAGTTATTGTAATATGATATAAAGCCACAGGTAAAAGTCTCTGATCATTGGTTATTTAAGGAGGTGAGGAGATCTCTGACAGACAACTGCCCCACTCACAGTTGCTAGGAAATACATGTTAGTCTGAAGTGTGATATCTGATTTAGTCCCAAGTGTCTGAATTTAATCCTCTAAATACCTCCCCAAACCATTTGAGCCACCTTTTGTTCTGTCAACATTGTGGAAGTCTTTATTTTAAGAAAGAAAGTAAACTATAACTCAGAAATAGTTCAATGCCATAAAGATATTATATATGGAGATATTTACAAAAATTCAGCAAAACTATGATCACGATAAAATTAGGTAAAGAACCTGAGAAAAATTAAGTTAGGAATAGAAGGACTCCCTTACAGCTGATTTATTCTTTTTTTTAATATATATTTTTATTGTTATTTGTGTCTTTTATATTTTTTATTCTTATCTTAGGCACAGCAATGGTTCTCAAACTTAAATAGCATGCTGGAAACATCTAGAGAAAAAAAATCTCAGGATTAGCTTAAAATTTATTTTTAAAAGAGTAAGACCATGATAGCATTATTGAAATCTGTATGAAATGTGAATCCAATCCAATTATTGTTAGAGTCTATCAAGAAAATAATACCTGAAATTAGCTTTCAATTCTTGCAGAAGTTGAAAAGAATTTCTAGTTTTAATACAAACTTTACCATCAAACCCCTGAAGGAGATAAATAAGTGCTAGATTTCACTTATTCATATCAATCCAAACATAATTTAATCATGAATCAATCTCTATTCCACAACATCTGTGATAGCATCTTTTATTTATCAGGTCAACTTCCATCATTTTCTTGTTAGCCCACTAAGAGTTATAGTACCTCCAATGGACAATTTTAATACTAAAAAAGAAGTTACTTATGTATCTTCAAATGGAAAAAGAACTTCCCATAAACAAAATAGAGGATCCACATTGAAGCTGTTGTTTTGTGCTGCTTCAAAGCAATTACATACATCCCAACACAAAGTTAAGTGTTCCCATTTTAGGCACCAATCTAGTTCAAAACACAATTCCATAAGAAGATATGGAAACAGGATTCAGATTTAAAATGATCATCAGGATAATGCAGAATATACTTCAATTAATATTTTAGGTTCTCGTCATAACCAAAAGCACTCACCAATCTCAAAGAACATATCCAAAAAAGATCAAAAATTCCATTTTTAAAAATACCAAATTAGAGAATTAAACACTCTCCAATTACTCTACACCTGTTTATTATAAACTGAATTTGTCCCCGCAAATTCATAGGACCTGAGTCCTAACCCCTACTACCTTAGAATGTGATCTTATTTGTAGACAGGTTCTTTATAATAGTAATAGAGTTAAGCTGAGATCATCAGGTGGATCATAATCCAATATGGCTGGTGTCCTTATTAAAAGGGGAAATTTGGACACAGAGACAGACAAGCACAAAAGAAGATAATATGAAGAGATCCTTGGAGGAGACAAGTCATCTGTAAGCCACAGAGAGAGGTCTAGAACAAAACTCTTCCTCACAGCACTCAGAAGGAGCCACCATGCCAACACCTTTATTTTAATCTCCTGGCCTTTAGAACTATAAGACCATGAATTTCCATTTTAAGTCACCCAGTCTATGGAGACTTGATATGACAGTCCTAACAAACTGATACACAAACCCTGAATCCTGAAAAAGGATTCAGTTATAGAGAAGCAATCAAAAATGCAGAACATACATCAATTGATTAATTTTAAGTTATTATCAAAACATACAAAGCCAGACAAAATAGAAAACACTTTCAAAATGTTTGTGGAGGACTCACCAATCCCAAGAACACGTCTGAGAAGGTTCCAAAGTCTTACTTTGAGAATCCCTGGCCTAGAGAATTAAACGTTCTTCCAACAGTTCCTAGAGACTGATATACATCAAGTTTCTAGATACTCTTTAAATCAAGAAGCAGATGTTCTCAACAGAGTCCTTGCCATCAGTACAGAAACTAAGTCAAATGCCACATTTTCCCAAGCAAATGCAATGAACAAGACAGATCAAAGCCCCTTGCAACAACAGGTCAGGTGACAATGACATTCAAGAGGCCTTTGTGATGATGATCAGGCCCGTGAGCTTGAAGCTGAAACACACTGAGTGGTTCCTGTCTGGTCCTGTGGTCTATAACGACCACAGCAAAGGCTCTTCTGGTGGTCAGTGAGAGGATGGGTGAGTAGATGCCAGTTTCTAGTGTCATCATCAAGGCAGAGGCTGAATGATCTGTAGTGGGTAACATGAGCATTTGCAGAAGAAAATCCAGGTAACATGTTCCACATGCCAAGGGGACCTCAGATCTACCTCAGACTGATGGCATGAACATAACTGGCCACAAACACTTCCGGGTGGCTAGCTTTTGAACAACCTTCCAAATTCTTCCAATATCAGGAAAATCTGACTGAAAAGCCAATTTAGTTCATTTAGAGAGTTTAGTAGTTGGAAATATTTATTTTATAATAGGTGTCATTTAGTAATTATATATTATCACCTCTTTATTAGATATTTATGCCAGCCATCTCAGTAATTTCTCACAATGATGCTGTGAGAGCATTGTTGTTCTTCCCAGGGTGTGGATGGATAAACTGAGAGGTCACGCCTTAGAGGGCTTCAGTCAACCATGTCAGTGTCTGAGAAAGAAACTGGTGAATGCTAAGCTACTGCAACATGGAGTACACAGTACACTATCCATTATAAAGCTGACATCTTAATTTATAATCACAAGTTCTTGCCTATATCCATTAAACTCAAACTTTCTATGTCAACCCTTTCTCTGCTTCACAGCATTTGATATATAATAAAACCTCCCTGTGCTCAACTTTTTACTTTGGTCTTATTTACCTGTATCTGCATGTTTTTCTCCAATTAAAGAAGATATAGGAAAAAAATTCCGTTTATGAAAACATATGCAAATATTTTTAGGGTGTATATTAAGGAAAGGAAAAGGACAAAATACTTGTAAGGGTACAATTCATCAGCACTTTTACAAAAGATGAAAATGGGCTTCTCTGGAGCACCTGTGATAACACAGTACTATTGTTTGAAGAACATCACCTAATGAAAGCAGAAAAAACACAAGAAAAAAAAAGTGAACTGTAGACAATGTAACACTTGAGGCTCATTCCTTGACCATGTAATACATTCATCTCACACTGAACATACAGTCTCTCCCTTCCACTGGTGAGCTTTGCATGAAGCCTTAGGCAGACCACGTGAACTTGATAACTAAAGGAGTTTTCTATGATATTTCTTAATAAAAGACACTACTTTAGTGTACAGATATCTCTGGTAAAAAATAGTCTTGAGATCTGAATTCCAGAGAATCACTATAATTCTCCCATTATTTTCCATATATAAAACCGAACTATTTTATTATTAATTTGCGTTAAATTTAAAATAAAATATCAGAGGAGTAATTTAATGTAGATATTTAACCAGTAAACATATTACCTAAACATTGTAGTGCATGAAATTGTTTTTTTGAAATGAATTTACATCTTGTCCTTAATTTTTTAAATCTCCTCAGTGGCATTTGTAGCACTGTTATTTCTAATCCTCCCTCAGGTCAACTGTCCCCAAAGTCATACACCATTCAAAATATAAACAGCTAACATTTTATTTCAAAGGGCACAATGCACTCTTCTAGGTTGGGCAAGACAGAAAGTCACTTGTAAATTATTTTGAGTCGTGCTACCAATGTTTTAAAGTGAACAGAAATCTGAGTGGTGAAAAGAGCACCAGGACCACCTTCCTGGTTTTATTTATTAACTAAAGAAGGGTGAGTTGAACATTTTCATTCTGATATTGAATCTATACACTGACTACAAACCTCTTACTAGCCCAAAAGTGTTCAGCCTAACTAGCTACAATTTAGTTGTCACGAAACTGAATAAGACAGTAAAGAAAGGGCTTCCCTGGTGGCACAAGGGGTTAAAACTCAGCACTATGAAATTATCCAGAGCCACTGCAGCACGAGTTCGATCCCTAGCCAGGGAGCTTCACACATGGCGCAGCAGACCTCTTCTGTCTCCCCCGCTGCTCCCCTCCGCAGTGTATTTCAGTCTAGCTGTCTGTTCTGTTCCCCAAGTCTGTCTCTGGTGAATCCTCTCCACCCCCACACCCCACACCTCTGGCCTACACCCCAGCTTGTATACATAAATAAATAAATCTTAAAAAAAAAGAAAGACAGTAAAGAAAGTCTCGACTCTATGCACATTTCCCTTTAAACCCACTAATCATCAAGATCTTCACAACAAAGGCTTTCATACTCGCTCAAGAAGCAAATACCTACAGCACTGCTCTCCTGTCTACCTCCCACATTTATTCACTGGGTAGCCACCCAGGTAAGTATGAATCACTTTTCTTTGGACATATGTCTTATAATCAGGTAGGATAGATTCAGCTCAGATAAAGCCATAAACTCTTCAGAAATACCGGTCACGACCCATTGTCAGTGGTCAAAAAATATTTTTTGTCATAGAATAAAGGATATAGTGTAGTATCTTTTTTCAAAAGCTTAAAATAATTATTTAAAATATTGTATGTATTTTATAATTATGCTTGAGTAGAAAAGAGTATATTAAGGTGTGAGGGTAAAGAGATAACAAAAACTTAAATATATACTTTCATGTTTTCAATAGAATCTTATCCAATTCTTGATGGAGATATGTAGAAAATAATTACAGACTTAAACATGTAATGAGTGAATAGATACACAAATGTTTTATAGTGCCTTCTTATGTTAAAAAATATGTTTTGTTGCTTATTTATTGCTCTGATATTCATTAGAAAAAGTAGTGTTCAGCTCCTTCTAGTTGTAAACATTGTCCTGGATCATAATAACATAAAGTGAAAAAGGAAACACAAAATTGTATGGGGTAAACAGACAAGAAAAGAGACAATTACAGTATAATTTATCATGTAATAGGCCCCATTTGGAAGGATCATATAGGAAGGAATGCAACCCAGTAAATCAAATGTGAGGAACCAGGGAACTCATTTCAGAGGTGAAGAATTTTAGACATAATCTACAGGCTGACATGAAGAGAGGTGAAGGGGTGAGCAGGCTGAGTGGAGAAAAGTGCTGGAGAAGACTAGGAGGGAAGAAAGGAAAGAAGGAGGCAAGAAAGGATGGAAAAAGTGAAGGAGGGAGGAAAGAAGGGAGAAAGGAAGAATGAAGGAGAGAAGGAGAATGGAAGAAAAAAAGAGAGGGAGGGAGTATGGGACAATAGTATCTGTTATTGGTCTTAGTACTTAATCTCAAATACTAATGTGTGTCAGTATGTATGAAGTTATTTTGAATATTTGATGTCATTAAAGCATGCACAAGTTTTACAGAAACAAATTTCAAAAATGTTTATTATAAAAACAATAAACATTGCATAAAGATCAGAAAAGATAAGAGATAAATTACTCAAAACCTACCACCTGCGTGGAGGAATTATTGGCATTTTACCCACCGTAAGTGTTCACAAACTAAGTGGAAATGAGATGTGTAGAAGAATCAGGCAAATACGTTGCCCAATATCTTTTTTCCTGCCTCTAGCACTGATACCTTAATCTTTTCTATAACCCTCTTTCTGGCTTCCGGCCAGGGCCCAATGCCAGAACAAGCAAATTTCTACATAGAACAATTTACAAAATAAGTCCCAGAGTCCCTCACAGCTCTTTCGTTTGTAGGAAGTGCCACCCTGGCAGCATGGACATCTGGATTAAGAGTCCCTGGAGATACCAGACATCATAACAGCCGCCTCCTCCCTGCCACCATCAAAAAGAAAAATAAGGAAAAAATATTAATATCTCTGTCTCTACTGAACACAATGTTGAATGAATGAGTTTTAATTCAAATGCTTTCATCAAATCATTTCACAATGTTGTATAATCATTGGGTCATCAAAAAATTAAAATAAAAATTCTGAAGTCATCATTCATCTTTAATAGCAATGTAAGATTTTACTGTTAAATCTAGCATTTCCTAATGTTGAACAATATTTAAACACATTGAAAAAAATTACCTTTGGCATTGAGTGAAGTGGGCATTTTCCCCTTTGGTAGATTTATCATTATTTAATTTTTAATAATCATTTTTTAAGATACCAAAAAGCCCACAATTGGGAGGAGAGGAGACTTGGGGAATCAGGTGGACAGTTACTATGAAAACATTTTTAGTTGTACCTCGAAAGATGTAACTCAAAAAATATGGTAACTATTCATTCTATGTTCACCTAGTACTCCCAAGTGGGGATTCTATGAAGAGAAACAGTCACATCAGTTATTTTTTTTCTCCTTGTACCAACTTCATTCCCAGCAACATCTTTTCTTCTTTATCCATCCTGTAAAACTTTCAACCCATCTCTTTCTCAGTTCTGCTTTTAGTCTTTGAATCTTCCCAACCACTGCTTCGCATCTTTCTGTTCCCTAAAAACATCCAGGACACAGGAGAATTAACTGTGCTCATACCCACTGCTCTACTGTACACAAATCAACTTTTTTGGAGGACAATATAGGAAATCTGCCACAATTTAAAATTTTGCACACAACCTTATGTCTCGACATTTATCCTACAAAAATATAGCACACAAAATACAAAAGAAAACCTTTGAGTATTACATATAATACTAAAACATTGGCAGGGATGGATTTAATAAGTCATTGGACACATAAATGATGGAATACTCACATCATGACATAGTCTACATATGGTGTATCTCTCCAAATCGGCTTGAAAAATATTCCTGATAACCTGTTGAGTAAAAAGGTTACAGATCAGGATGTAGTATGAGTTCTCATACATTATGCATACTATGAAAATTCCAGAACATACACCACACTATAAAGCAGTGTTGATGTTTGAGAATTAGGATTATATGAAAGACTCACTTCATGACTCATTCTATTTTTTATCAAGTTCTTTATAAATCAGCACGTTCTTCTTGATATTAAAAACTGTTAAACTATGGAATTATAAAACATGATACTAACTTAAGAGTAGGAAGATACAGTTTAAAATTTTTCTTGATCACATATGAGATCTAGTATATGATAATGCTGGCATTGTAATATAATTGAAATAAAAATAGGTTATGCAGCAAGCAGTATATTTGGCTATGTATTGGAAAAGAAATTAAATTAAATAGCCATTTATTTTGTCATGTCAAAGGAAATAGTCATTCCCAAATTTATCAGAACTTTTATGATATAATGAAAGTTTTAGATTAAAAAATAGAAAAAGTTTATGACATTAAAATCATGTCAGAAAATCCAAAAACACAACAAATGTTAGTATTCATTTTCTCAAGTGAATGAAATGAGAGTTTTTTATTGTTAAATATTTTAGTTTAGTTTGATTTTTAACAGCAAATAACTATAATAAATTTACAAAATAAATGGGTTCAATATGGACATTAAAACTTTTGCTCTGAAGTTGTAAATTTCTATACTTCATGGAATACCTGAATCATGAGAAAGAATACATTTCATATAAATATAAAATATACATAACACTGGTCAACAAATTTTTACATAAGTCATATCACTGAAATAAAATTAGTCATTTCCTATCAGTTTGTATGTGCTCAACATGAATATGACAGTCAAATTATAATTTTGGCTGAAGTTTTTTTGTAATCTGCAATAAAAGGATGTTTACATCACAAAATGCATGCCAATAGTAACAGGCCTGCGGCTAATACCTATAAAAATTCAAGTCATAGACTACTTCTTAGATTTCTTTGCTTGTCTCTTGTACAGCTGTTCAGGAGCATCTCTGAGGAGTGTCCAGCAGTAGTCAGCCAGCATTGTAGTGGACCATTTTCCTTGGTATCTTTGTTCCATTGATGCAATTTCTTGATGAAAATGTTCGCTATGTTCATCACTAACCATACCACAGTTTTCAGGGAAGAAATCCAGATGGGAATGAAGGAAGTGGATCTTTAGAGACATATTGCAATCAAGTTTCTGATACTGCATCAGCATGTCTTCTACTAGTTCCTTGTAGTTTTCTGCCCTAAATTCCCAAGAAAGTTTGTAGACACTAAGCAAAAAGCATTCCATGCTTGTTTCGCATCACCCGGCAGCAAGTTGTTGAACTGGTCATCTCAATGCAGATGGAATGTTTGGGTAGACTATTCTCGACTTCTTTTGCTTTGTTATTCCGCCAGAAAGAGAAGGAACCAAGCAGAAGTAACAGTCTTTTATGTGGTTGCCTGGCTCTCTCCACACCGTGGGGACTGCAAATGGCATTGATGTGAAAGCTGTGTTGTCCATGTAGCACAGCATATATGCAGGGCCCAGGGTTTGTCTTGGTCACCAACCTTACATCTGAAGTAAAGATGATAAGCCTTCTTCACTTGAGAAGTGATACTTCTGGTTGGCAAATGTCACTTCCCCACAAATAGAGCAGAAATTGTCCACTCTATCAACGTGCTTTCGAGGCCTGTATGGTGCCTAAATGGATAAAATAATAACAGTAGCTTCAACTGTCTCATACAAAGTCTGAAATATTTTCAGTGCTCACCCTTTCCGACAGGACTTTATCTAGTGCACTGCTGACATCAGCTTACTTCAGCAGCCGCCTGGCAGTAGTATTGCATTATATCAGAAAATGATGCAATCAACTCTGGATGATGTGTGCGTGATGGTATCATGCAATGCAATGCAATATTACATCATTCTAGGCTGATTTAGGATATTGTTGCAGTCCTACTACATAAATTTACAAGGTGAAACATATAAAATGAATTATATGAAATATCTTCAAAACGAGAGCTAATAAAAATTTTCAGGGTTATATTCATGTTCAGCACACCAAGATACTACAGATTAGTACCTTTTTAAGTCAGTTATGATCTCACTGTTGACCAGTGTGATATGTGTCATGCATTTGAATATATAATTACACTTTATGATAATAGTTTATCAATGATCTATGGCACAACATTCTATGTTCATGTTTCTTCTTCGTCACTACATTCAGTTCTCTTCACCTGAAGACAGAAAACCCTTAAGTTCCCATCAGGAAGACTTGGAGATATGTAAATATCTTACCACATTATATTTATCTCTGTCATGATCAAAAAGAAAAAAAACCTTTCCAAGCAGACCAGCACTTCTTAATTTTTTCTTCATTGCTATCATTTTCATCAGTATTGGCTTTTCTCTTGAGAAACTCTACTCAGAGAGTTAAGTAAAGGCGCATGACTTGCTCTGTAATTATAAAGGTACAGAGAATCACGGCCTCAGAAATTTAAGAAGCTTAGAGGTTTTTTTTCACTGATTAAGTGACTCTCCTTGGTCATCAAACTTACAGCCTAAAAATTTTTCAAGGATCAATTTGGTAACACATAAAAAATTTTAAATGAAATATTTTTAAGCTTATTTAAAGGCACAATATGCTTGTGTTTCAAAAGACAATTTCTCAAATATACATGAGACCCTTAATTTTGGTGAAATTAAAGTCAAGTGGAATTGGAAAATAGACTAGTTTGTTAAACTTTATTTTTCAAGAATTTATGTAGCTTTTATAATTAAAAAAGTCCTGCTTCAGCAAAATTACAAATGTTTCCAAGGCAAGTGCCGTCAGATTGCTCATAAATATGAAAAAATAAATGCTACTGTGCCCATTAAATGCCTCAATACCATCATACTAAAGAAATAAAACCACATACCTACCCTCTGTTGTTTATAAGTTAGTCAAGAAGACAATTCTTGCAAATCAATTTAATAATCAATTTAAGGGAGAAAAATCTGAGCACAGTTCTGTGTTGAAAGTAACTAAACACATATGGCCAAAATGCAAGCAGTAGTTAATTTGTTGTTATTTAATGGCCGTAGTTGTCTGAAAAGACAGATCAATATCTGGGAAACAATGAGTGACATGATAACACATGATTTACAGGCCCAAAAAAGACAGAAGGGTCTGGTAGAGGCAGGGTCCCAAAAGAGCAAAGACCTGGAAGTGCAAAGAATCAGAATGTGTGTGAAGGTTGCAGGTCTTGGAAACAGAAAGAGGAGTTTGGCAGGGACAGGGATTAAGACTTCAAGAATGTGCCTGAAGAATATTGCTGGGAATACATCTTTCCTTGAGCAATTTCAGTGTAGCTTCATGATTCTAAAAGCACTGGTCATTCCTTTAGAAATGTATTCCTGATAATTAAATAGTGTTATATCAAGAATTATAACAGCAATACTAATTGGTCTGGAAATCTTACCAGTGATGACAAATCTGGAGCTATTTGGTGTGGAAGAAAGCGGGGAGATAAAGTTTGAGGAGGGGAGAGATTTTGAAAGCATTTGGGAAGGCAGCACGTTAAAGCGAAAGGGCACTGGACAGAACTTCAGGGTTCCTAGTGCCATCTCGGGCCTATGTCCTGAGTACTCCCACAGCCCATCTGATCCTCAGAAGAGATATGTAGAAGATGCCTCGTGGGAGATGATTTTTGGCTTTCACCAGGTCCCCAGATTATATCATCTAGTAAGAGTTTGAATGCAAAGGAATGTAGGAATATTCTGTACAGTTGCAGTGAACGATTCAGATATTTCAGGTGACCAAAATAGAGGTAGATTTTAGCTTCCTACTTGTATATTAGACAGGGTTCTTGGTTGTAAATACCATAAAAAGGCTTTGGCTGTACTAAAAAGGATGGTACACTGTGGCTATGGGAAAACTAAGAACAAAGTTCAGTAGGAAAACAGAAAGGAAAGGCCTGGACAAAATCGTTGTTACTGGTAGAGTTGGCACAGATCATTGGCCAGGGCGTCACTGGACTCTGATCACACAGGAAATGTGCAGCCATGGCCAGAAATAATCTCCAATCTTGAGCTTCGCTGAACCCCTTGTAGAGTCCCAGGCTCAGTGGAGGCATCCAACTGGCTGTGCCATGTGCTCATGCCTTAAAGACCAGGATCAGAGAACAGAATCTCCCCATTTCAGATGAACAATACCGTCTCACCTCTCACCTACTTTGGAATTACCTCCAAATAGTAAGCATCTATAGATACTGTTCATAACAACCTAAGTCTGCTGTAATGAGATCTATTCAAAAGTGAATGGGCTGGTTTTGGTGGTTTAGTAGATTGAATGATGCTCCCCTGAAAGATAGGACTATGCGCTTACCTCAGAAACTGTGAATGCTAATTTGGAGGGCAGGGAGAGGGTCTTTGCAGAGGCCATTAAGTTACAGATCTTGAGATGAGGGGCTTATTTTGAATTATCTGATTAATTCCTACATCTAATGACAAATGTCCCTTTAAGACACCCACAGAGAAGCAGATATAATGACAGGCAGAGAGTGGGCTAATTTGTCCACAAACCAAGGAAGCCAAAACCACCAGAAACTACTAGAGACAAGAACGGATTCTGCCCTGGATTTTCTTGGAGAGTCTGGCCCCATTGAAATGAGAGTCCCAGCTTCCCAGAACTGCAAGATGATAAGGTTTTTTTAAGCCAGTAAATTCGTGGCAACTTGTTGCAGCAGCCCTAGAAAACTTAGAGCTTCCCATTGCTGTAACTACTTAACAGACTGCTTGCTACTTGGAGATCAGGTTTTGGAGACAATTCTTGTTCAGGGTAGGAGGCTAAATCAGTGGTCTCTCTTGTTCTTAGCAATTCTAGAATTCTGCACTCTGGCTTCACATAGCTCTCACCAAGATCACACCTACTCCTGCAGTTCATTATTATCATTTCTGAACAATTAGACCTAATGACTAGGATAATAGTGTTTAGCTATTGGTAGATTATTGGAGATATTTTTTCAAATTTTTTAGTTTAAAAATTTGATCTATTATTTATGATCTCTCTTGCTGCTTCTTTTTTTTTTGACACAAAAGGGTATATCAACTAACTTGAAAAAATTAGCTGTTCAGATTATGCAGCTATCATTGTGCGCGCTCCTTGGAAATATTTTCTGGAAAACTAAATGGAGTTGGGCTGCTACATGTGTTACCAAATCATTGGAAATTCCCTGATTGCACTTTGAATCATCCTGAGACACACTCATTTTTAGTGATTTCTTGATGTTGTCATAAATCAAGGTTCATCTCTACATCCTTGTGACTCATGTCTCATCTGCATAAATAAATATTGAGAAGTATTGAGCACCAGTTTCTCTATGTTTTTAAACAAGAAACTTAAGCAGGTGGCAAGACATTTTGCATATCTGGAAGTTCAAGTCTATTATACTAAATTTGATCTGATTTTATGTTCTTCCACTCTTGAGTCAAACATTAAAAGTCAGTGATTTCATAGGATCCTTCAATAGACTTTCTGGGTATTTTTAACATATTTAATTTTTATATTTCTATTTAGGAAAATATCTTATGGCATTTCATGGACATACCCCATTTAGAGCTGAACATCACATAGATGTACATGGTACAGAACATTTGATTGCAGATGTGACCTTAGTTTTACTAATCATGTCTAAACCTCACATGCATCAGATTTTATGTATAAAATGAGACCTGATCACTGCTAGATACCAAAGTGTTGGTACAAGAGACTTCTCTTTGCATTATTGTAATGTTGCCATTCTTAGGCTTAATCCTCACATTCTCCTACTATTCTCTCATAATATTTGCTCCCCAATGTATTTAAAGAATTCATGGTTTAGAGGGAGGGTCATAGATAGACACAGGAACTGCGACATAGAATTGCTGTAATAAAGTTATAAACGCTATAAACGCGGTGTTGTAGGAACAGGGAGGGTGGGGCTCTTTGCTTGCTGAAAGATAAGAGGAGTCCTTCTGGGAAAGACAAGAAGGAGGAATTTCTCGAGCGTGGACAAAACTTCCAGCAGTGTTGTAGGAAAGGTGTTTCAAATGTCAAAAATAGGAGAGACAGAGACCCAACCAATGGACTGTGTTGAGCAAGATTAAAGATACCAGCTCAAGGAGGTGACAGGGAATAAGGGTAGGGACTGAAGACAGGGTCAGATTTAGATTTTATTGTACAAATAAAAGAGAGTCATTGAAAGCTTTTGGATACAGAGAAGATTGCTCTCTAGAAAGCTAAAATGATCTGGACAGTTAAACTGGAGGGGAAAACACTAGACTCAGTTCAGTTTCTCTTTCAAATGTCAGCAAGTTTGGGAAATGTCATTCTGGAATAGTGATAGTGAAAAAGAAAATCAACCAGGAGGAAACCAGTAGCTCTGGATTAAAGATAGAAGGTGGGGCAGAAGAACAACAGGTAAGGTCAGCATAGGTCACTTCAGAGTCAGCTGCCTAGACTGATACTGAAATAATGGGGGGAAAGTCCAGTAATATGCTTTCAAATGCATCATGCAACTTGAAAGAGTCTTTGAATTGAATCCAAGTTGTTGAAAACAAAACTCCTAAAAAGCAAATGACAGCTTTGCTGTCTCAGTTCACGTGGTTTATAAACAGGATAAGCAAACTTCCAACCATCTGTTGTTTTCCTAGATTGCTAGAATAAACTCTAGAATGTACCCTGTACTCAATCACATATTGCTTTCTTAATTTTTAGCCCAAAGTAAAGATGATTTCTATCGTGTGTGTGTTGTGTGTACGTGCGTGCGTGTGTGTATTAATGATTACGTGTCGAGGGTGGGGAAGTGTTTTTGATGTGAGGTTAAAATTCTTCCACCCCCAGTAATGACATAAAATGTGCTGCTTTTTACAACCTGGCCAGGCCCACCCTCCCTCTTTACTACACAGTTGTCTTTTATTTGTAGCGCTTGACCGAGCCAGTTATACGGTGCTTTTATCCCAGACTGAATTCGTCTGACAACTTAGCTTTCACGTGTGCACTTCCGCTCTGTCCTCTCCTTTACCAGAGTGCCCTCCCCATCACATTTCTCTGCAGCTGTGGAGTGGGGAAGACTGAGCAGCCTATAATCGCTGATCATATTTACTACTCCCGCTCTTGGGTTCTGAAATGTTTAAGTACGGTTTTTCGTTTGGTTGTGTGCTCCTCCTGCAGCCAGGACCTCTGTGAGCTAGTGTTTTCACTCACTTGCGTCAGTGTCTGACCGAGAAGGAGAGATGCAGCTGGTACGCTGGGAAAGTTCTAGGCCAATAGTTCCCTGCCAAAAAGAAAATACAAATTCAAGATGCTTCCTTTGGGAAGGAGACGTGTATGTGGCAAAATCCAGTTCACAGTCAAAGTGATTCCTTCATTACCACCAGGGTAATGCCTTCCAGCGCAACGCAGTGCCCTGCTTGCAATTATAGTTTATATTTCTACAGAATGGTGGCAAACGGTGATTTGCAGGCCTCAGGGTCATGTACTTGGCAGACATGACCACTCAGCTCACAGAACTATATGTTCCTTTGAAGATGGATTTGTCCCTTCTTTTAAGGCTTTCCTAGACATTCAAAGGTATAATGGAAAATAATAATTATTTCAACTCCTTCTCTAGCCCTTGTTCTTTTATCTACAGGATAGGGTCCTCATTTGGAGAAGTAATTCTCTGGCACTTTCACCAGCTACTTGAAGTCCTGGGAGCCTTTTGGAAACAGAATGAGAGGAGCAGAAGCAAAATGATGCCCTCAGCAGAATGATGGTGTGGTAGCCTTAGAGCTGGTCAGTCCTAAGAGTCAGGGTTCTTGGGAGGATCTGGAGATGAAGAGGTGGTTTTTAAGAGTAGATCAGGAAAACATGTAGTAGAAGAAGCATTTTGACAACAGTAGGAAATAGAGGCTCCTGTGTTGACTTGATACTGGAACCTTCTGAACTTCAGTTTCCTTGACAATACACTAAATCAATAGTTCTCCTCTCAGAGGAGTGAAGGACATTGTGGTCACCTAGTGGTATGGGGGCGGCAAAGGAGGAGCGGTATGGAATACTCATGCCTGACATCACACTTTTAAGAATGTCATAGTTTAGGAGGGAGAAAATCAAGACACCAGAAATAGATGTTTCAAAAATATTTCTAAGATGCTGAGATGCTTTATCTCTACCACTTTCTGATTAAATGATATCTAGGATCCCTTTTATCTCTAATTTTATGAGACTATACATGAGTAAAAGATTCAGGAAATACAAACTAAGACAACCATAAGATACCACTACACACCTAACACAAAGGCCAAAATGTGGAACACTAACCACCAAATGCTGGTGAGAATATAAAAGCACTGGGGGTTTTCTTGCATTGATGAAAAGAATGCAAAATGGGCCTGCTACTTTGGAAGACAATTTGGTGATTTCTTGCAAAACTGAACATATTCTTATAATGTGATCCAGCAAATAGGCTCTTAGGTATTACTTACATACATGCAAAAATATGCACATGGATGTTTGTAGCAACTTTATTCATAATTACCAAAACATGGAAGCAGTTAACCTGTCCTTCAGTAAGTGAACCGATAAGTTGTGGTACATCTAACAATGGAATATTGTACAGTGCTATCAAAAAGAATGAGCTATCAAACTATGAAAAGACATGGTGGAAACGCAAATGCATATTACTGAGTGATAGAAACCAATTTAAGAAGGCTAAATACTGACTATGTGATTCCAACAGCACCACATTTTGGAAAAGGCAAAAGCAGAAAAATAGTAACAAGCTGATCAATGGTTGTAAGGCCCGAGTAAGGAGGATGAATAGGCAGCACACAGGATTTTATGGTGGTAAAAATACTATGTGATACCATAATGATAAATGTGTGAATTATGTATTTGTCCAAATTCATAGAACATAAAACACCAACAGTAAACCTAATGTAAACTATGGGATTTGAATGATGATGTATCCATGTAGGTTCATCAATTATAAACAAATGTACACTCTGGTGGAAGATATTGGCAATGGGAGAGTCTACACATGTGTAGGGGACAAAAGGTATATGGAAAATCTCTGTACTTTTCCAACAATTTTAAAACTATTGATAAAGTAATGATAAAGTAATGATAAAATAATGGGTATCATGATTAGAACCCCTCAAATTGCTAAGAAGCATATGTGATGACTTTTTCCTAAGGACAAGTAACCTTCACCTTCAGGTAATGCAGTTGAGGAAATTACAGAGCTCGATGCAAAATACATTATTATTGCAGTGAACAAAAAGAGCTACCACAGGAAGGAAAAGAATGAGCCTTACTTTGTAACGAAAGAGTCTTGTAATAAATACAGAAAGAAAACTTTTATGTGGAAAATTAATAACAGCTCAACTTCTAGAAGTATAATGTGCATGTGATCTTTAGTTTTTGGTATGTTTTAAATGCATAATTTTAAATGAGGATTTTTTATTGTCATATTATGTAATCTGCCAAAAGAATACACACACAAACACAAACAATGATCTATTAAAATACTTCATTTATACTTATGTGCAGTGATTTGCCTTTGAAAATATAACATACATTGTGTTAGACTTTCAAGTGAGGCAACTTCCCTTTCTTCCTCCTTCCACACTTTGGTTCTATTCTAGCCGCATCCTAAAAACAAAAAAGAGAAACACATCAGGATAATTTAATTTGGAATAATCTTTTGTGATGACCTCTCAGAATTTCTGTTTCTTCTTCTCTTCCACACAGTCATACAAAAATCTCTCTTCACTTACTCATAAAGGAATTATAAAGAGAACTATCCTTGAAAGCAGGACATCCAATTACAATTGAGAATGGAAGCCTATCTTTAATCAAGTACTATATTAGGCTATAGGAATAATATATATATATATATATATATATATATACACACACATATATATATATATAGTCTTGCCTCTTAAAGTGTATATATTTCTATAGATGCAACAGCAAAGAAAACATTTCAGCGATAAGTTAACAAACTTCAGGGTGTAAAACAGAAGTACCTGGGAAAGACATCTCAATTCCATTAGGAGATAAAGGAGACTATCTAAAGAAGTGATACTCTTACTTTTGAACAAAGTACAGATGTTAACTAGATAAGAAGGGGGAAAGGAGAATGAAGAAACAGCATGACCCGTTATTTCCATAGCAGAGAGGCATGGGATAATAGAACAAACAGTCAAGGAGAGAGGCAAGACACCTCTGGAAGACAGACTGAGTCCTAGTTTTAAGAATTTAAGCTTCATTCATCAGGCTATGGAGAGATGTATAAAGATTTTTCAATAAGGTAATAGCATAATTTGTCAAATATTTTATAGCGATTGTAAAAGGGAGACGAAGATTTTAATTAGGTAGGTGGTTAGTGCAATAATTCAGGCAAAATGGGTAAAATCCTAACCTAAAGTGAAGATATTAGGAAGAAGATGTAGGTAGCTATATGAAAATGGTTAAAGAAGTAGAATTCAAAGCATTCTGTGACTCATTAAACGCAAAAGGTGAAGGGGAAGGTAAGATGAGAATGTAATATAGGTTTTTGGCTTCATCAATTGATTGATTATGATATTATTCATGGACCGAGATAGAAAATATAGAAGCAACCAATTTGCTGGGAAATTGCTCTTAAAATATTATATTTGAGCCTCCTATAAGATACATAAACAGACCATTACTTATTAGAAATATGGACTCTTATAAAGTCAGAATGTGTGTAACTTTATATGAATAGATATATCCAATTATGCAATTAATATATACTCAGCAAAAAAAAAATGGGAATAGAATAGATGCTAATTTTAACAGGAATCATCTCTGATGGTGTTAGGGATAGGATTTCCTATTCCATAGATAATTCTTCTACTGTCCAAGTTTTATGTAATGAATGTGCATTGCTTTTATTGTGGAAAAACTTATTTTTAATAACAAAATAAAAACTAATAAGAAAAAAGAAATGCCATTGTGGTCAAGAGTACCAAATGCAGTAGAGTAAACTTAGAGAGAAAGCTGTCTATTTTTTTGGAGATATGGAGGTCATGTGGGGATTTTACTGAAAGTCCCTTTTCATGGGTAAAGTTGTAAATGGGCTCAGTGGAAGCAGAGATAGTAAGTAGTGGGGACTTTTTGAAAACATTGATTGCAAAAGGAAGCAGAAATATGGACAGGAACATGAGAAAAATAGGAGTCCAGATGAGTGCCTGAAAATGACATTATCTCTTTGTGCTTATTGCTGACAGGAAAAAGCCAACATAGATTCAAAATAGAGAAGGGATGACTAGCGGAGCAATATTTCTGAAGAGATAGGAGGCTACTGAACTAGAGTATCAGGTGAAGTAATGGCCTTAGGCTAGAAAAGACTTTAAATAAGAGGAAATGGTGAAAGGATGGATAGAAATAGTCAAAAATTAAACCTATGCATTGCCTTCAACTCTCTCCCAAATCTCATTTAGATAACAGTAAAACTGTTAATAAATATAGAATAGAAAATTCAAATAGATGTAAACACCCAAGAAGTTGAAAAGCAGGTGGGGGATTAGTAACTGACTTAGCAGACCTGAAAAAGTTGACAGAAGAGAAAGTCAAAAATTAACTGCATGGACACCCCCCACCTAACGAGACTTAGGCATTGGAGAACACCTCTTGCAGAATGCTGGCAGGGTAGGGTATTCCTCCATGAGAAAGAGCTAGAAAGAACCTCCTCTGAGAAACCTGGTCCACGTTCAAAAAAAAAAAAATATTGACACTGGATTCTGAAAGAAAATAGTCCACAAATCCATGCTACAATGCAGTCCATCATTAAATCCCATCAACATCATAAAGATATCGAAAAAAGGATACAAAAAGCTCTCTTGAAATCAAAAATATACCAGTAGAAATGGAAAGCTCAGAAGGATAGAATAATGGTGTAGAAATCCGATGATTAGAAATAGGAAAAATAGAGAATCATTCAAAAGAACCAGTATCAATATAGTAAGAGTTCCAAAAAAAGGAAATAGGAAAGGAAAACAAAATGGAGAAAATTCATCCAGTGAATAAGATGAGAAAATTTCCCCAGAATTGAAGGACGCGTTTCAGGTTAGAAAGACCCAGCAAGTTCCAAGTTCAGTAAATGAAAATAGAATCACACCAGTACATTTCACTAGTAAATTAGAAGAAGAGGGAGGAGCAGAGGAGAAAAAAGGACTTTTTCCACAGAGCAGAGGAAACAGGTTACATTTGAAGGATTAGGGGTTGGAATGGTTTTTGAACTTCTCAATAGCAATGTTGGAAACTAAAAGACATGGAAAATGGCTTGAAAATTCTGAGGAAAAACAATTTCCAGCCAAGAATTCTAAACCTGGCCAAACTATCAAGTAAATGTGAGAATAACATTTTCAGCTGTGCAAGATCTCAAGAAAAGAGACAGCTATAGAGCAGGCGTCATCACCCACTGGCCAGACTGGAGCAAGAAAGAGGGGCCAAGAAGAGACCTTTGCAAGAAGAGGAAAGTAACGTTAAGGGTTGAGGGGATTGAGAGGAGATTTATACAACTGGGAAAAGCATCTGGGAAACAGAGGAGATTAGTATCAATCCAGAAACATAACGAAGAGCTGTGGGTTTTAATTGCCTCCTCCCCACCCTTTGGTGAGGGAGAAATTCTCATGTAGGGTTAGGGGTTGGCTAAACACAGGACACCTGGCCATGGGCAGAGGCCCTAAAGACAGTGTATTAATAGCAAAAAAACACCCTGGGGAGGATGACCCCCCGCCAAGAGCAACCCCATGCAGGGCAGAACAGAGGAGACAATAGTGGCTGCAGGAACCAGGCTGGGTAGTATCTAGAGGGTACCATGGCCTCTGCTTCCCATGGAGAGATGTGATTGGCTTGTTTGCACAATTCTGCAAGCTGGCGGAGCATTGAAATTCATTACTTAGGAGTGGGCAGGAGCTGCACCTGGTCCCTTTGGTAGGGAGTGTTTCTTGGTTGAGGGCATTCTCCTTGGAGGCAGAGTAAGGAAGGGACACTTAGGTCGCTGAGGCCCTCCTGGTTTCACCAGACATCAGAGCAGCAGGTAATGTGAGGTCTTCATTTTAGGCCTTAGAAAGCAGCACTCAGGAAAGGAGAAGTGATTTAACTTGCTTATGGCTCAGCTATGATTAGCATTTACATTCTTTAATATACAAATGAATAAAACCTGGAGGAGAAGAATGGGAAGAAAAAAGGTGGTTTGTGTGTTAGGGGAGGGGGGAGGGTTTTGCTATGTGAAATATTAATAGTAAATTCTCTTGCAGAAAATCAATAGAAAGTACAAGAAGACAGATGAGTAAGTACCAGCACATGCGTGATATTTAGAAATATGTATATGAGCACAAAATGGCCCAGCTGAAAGTCATTGCATCTGAGGAAGAGGAAATTAAGGATAAGAAGATCAGGGACTGCAGGTTTTTCTTACCTGTTTGTCTCTTTACATTATGTGCATGAATAACTCTGAGGAAATTTTTTTTTAGGATTTATTTATTTCTGCATACAAGCTGGGGTACAGGCCATGAGCATGGGGCAGCGAGAGGGTTCACCAGAGACAGAGTGGGGAGCAGCACAGGCAGAGCGATGGAAACACACTGCTGAGGGGAGCAGCGGTAGAGGCAGGCGAGGTCTGCCGCGCCATGTGGGAATTTCCCCAGCTGGGTGTCAAACTCGCGCGACCGCTGCCCACAGCTCCACGGCACAGCGCCGCACCCAACCCGCTGCACCACCAGGGAGGCCCACTCTGAGGAAATTTTTATGCCTAAATTTTAAAAATTAATGAAAATATGTTTGTGATTCAGAAAGTTGGCGGACTTGTCTGATGTTTTAAAGGTCGGGTCTGAGATCATCCACAGGGCTTGGATCCAGGCTGGCCTCCCCCAGCTGCTCTACCGTCAGTAACTGCCCAACCTCTCCTAGCCTCGCCGCTTCAGCTCCAAAATGGAGCGATATCTACCTCTTGAAGTTTTGATGAAGATTACATGAGTGTGGGGTAAATGAGAATGATCAGGTTTCTCCGCCCTCCCCTCAGTGATGGACCTCTGCGGGCCTATGCGCATGCCTGATGGCGGGCACCTGGAATATGGCGTGGGCCTGAGACTGAACTTATAAGCAGAGGAAGCAGCAGCAGCAGAGGACCATTTGGGGTGTAGCAAAGAGACCACGAGACGCCGCCAGAAAGCCCGAGAGAGTGAAGAATAGAGGGGTGGGGGGCTGGGAGGCCTGCCAGCCTCCCTTTCCTACCCTCCCTGGCCCCATTGCCTGCCCTGTACCTGGTTGCTGCTCCACAAGAAACCAGTAAAAACCTAAAAAGCCACCGAGGACTCCTCCTTTCCCTTTAGACCCGTCTGCGCACTCCACGGCAAACCTGTGCTCCTGGAATCATCTTGCCACTACAATGAGGTAAGGTAAATAAAGGACTTGCCACAAGGCCTGGCACATAGTAAGTAAACATTTGATATTAGCAATGACTCCTTGGGTTTCCCTTGCTGTCTGAAAGGACACTCCCATTTGATATGATTTGGTTGGTTATTTTTGGGCTCTGGCAATGCTATTGCCATTAATTTATATGAAAAAATTTTGAGCATTCTCAGTCTCCCAAAATACCCTACTATATCATACGAGATAGCAAAGTACTGCTTTCAGACAGCTGAGGAAATCTGTAGTCCCAGTTATGCACAGTTTTAAGGTTTCTGGTAACAGGGTAAATTAAGGTCCAACAATGTTAAGTACAAGAATATATTTTGAAAGACAGAGAGACCACAGTGGCATAATTTTTATTACAGTATGTTGTTACAATTGTATTGTTGTTGCTTTTAATCTGCTACTGTTCCTAATTTATAAATTAAACCTTATTATAGTTATGTATAAGAAAAAACGGTTTATGTAGGGTTTGGTAATATCACCATTCCAGGCATCTGGAGTGGGGGAGATCTTGGAATGTCTCCCCCACAGATAAGGAGGGGATCCTATTCGATTTTCTCAGCAGAGTGAAAAGCAGTCTTTTGCTGAAATGGGTGGGTGAGGTGCAGAGTTTGAGAAATGAGATGAAAACTGAAGAGTCGCTGAGGGAAATGGAACTAGAACTGAAAACAATTGCTGTGTGAAATTGAGGGCCCAGCTGAGGTGAGACCAGATTGTGCAGTCGCTCGGAAAGCACTACTGTCGTCTGGGGCAGCATTGCCAGTAGAGGGGCAGAGAAATCCAGGGTTTGGATGGATTGGGACCAGAGTTTTGTTGAGCAAAGAGGGCAAGAGACTTAAAAACTAGTGGCAAGAGAGTGATTGAGATGATGGACTATCGAGTTTAGACTGGAAATGGAACTTGGCGAAAGTAGTAACCTGATTGATGAAACCTGGGAGGTTTTCCTGCAGCCAAAGAGAATTTCAGGAAAGAAAAAGGTGGTACAAAGAGAGGAAGAAAAGATCCCCTAGTTCAGAAAGGAGATCAGAGAGAATAGAGCAGTTCTTCAATGTCGTGGCTCCATGGTATAGAATAAAATACTCAATGTGGAAAAAAGTATTTATCATGTTATAGCCTCACAATAACCTTAAAAAGAAAGGTGGGAAGAGAGAGAAGGGGGTAAAAACTGACATCTATTCAACAGTTACCAGGTATCTGGATTGAGGTAGGCCTGTTGCATATTAATTTCATTTATTTTTCACAAAGTTCTTATGAGGTAAATAAGGTATTATATCTTCATCTTAGAAATGAGTAAACTGTAATTCAAAGAAATAATTGGCTCCAAAGTCAATATAACTTCCACAGTACCCAGCTGACAAAGAACTCAAAGGCAGGCTATTGGTACAACTAGCTGTGGGAACGAGGGAAATACATTTTTCTGAGGCTCAATGTCCTCAAAATGAGTGGGCTGGGCTAAATATTCTTCAATACCCTTCCAGAATTGAAACCCTATAATTCTAAATTACTGTCTATGAACATCATTTTTCTCATTTGTCAAGTGAAAAAACAAAATCTGCCTCTCCCACCTCAGAGAGTTGTTATGAAAATCAACTAAGATAATGCATGTGAAAGTGATTTATAACTAAAGACACAATCTATGATTGAGAGTTAGAAATATTAGAAATATGG
Organism: Scalopus aquaticus; assembly: GCA_004024925.1. Classification (NCBI taxonomy): domain Eukaryota; kingdom Metazoa; phylum Chordata; class Mammalia; order Eulipotyphla; family Talpidae; genus Scalopus; species Scalopus aquaticus. Next base: position 170,263 of record PVIJ01001811.1, read on the forward strand.
GATGAGGGAATCATTCATGAGGAAGAAAAATGGGGAGACTGGTATTCAAAACCTAGTGAGCATTTACCTCCCACTTGTGAGCCAGAGACCTTGGGCAGATTATCAGTGCTTCAGTTTCCTCATCTGGAAAATGAGTCAAAATCAGACCACCTCAGGGAGTCGCTACGAGAATTGAATGAGCTTACTTACAAAAAGCATTTTTAAGAGCCCCCCGTATAACAAAAGAATTAAAAATATAAGCTATTATTATTTACAGCTACTTTTTTCCAGATGTGGCAGTTTTAAATAAAATGTATATAATATACACAAAGGATACAGACAGCTAGAAGATTAGAAAAAAATTCACACAGGAAGTATCAAAAGATAGGAATAAAAACTGATATTCCACAGGAAATATGGGTAATAGCAACACCTGATCTGCTGCCAACTCCAGATGTGTAAGTAGAAGAGTGTGTCACTTGTATGTGTGTGACCTGTGGAGTTCCCTGAGTCTGCTCTGCTGCCTGAAGTCTGTCAGTCCTACGGAAATATCAGTGTCCTGCCTTTATAACTATACACTAATAACTATACACTAATGCTAACTATACACTAATAACTGAGGTTGGTGCCAGAGAACAAAAGATAAATAAATCCCAAACCTTAAGCACCTATTCAAACTAATATCCACAACACAACATGGAAACTCATTTTTTTTGAAGGGAGAACATCATAATTGCTTATATTGACTATTTACTGTGAGTCACTATATGCTTTACATATTTTATTTAATGTCTTCCCTAAAGTCAAGATTCCAACTCCAAAGTTAAGTGTTGTTAATCCATTGCCTTCCCTTAACTAAAAGGAAGTCAGGAAGTCAGCAATAAACCAACTAGGAAAGACAAGGGATTGAACAAACAGGAATGAAGAGGAGATGGATTCATGCTATATTCAGGAAATTAAAATTGACCAGTCCTGGCAAATGATTAGGTGTAGTGGGAGAGGGGATATTGAAATCAGAGAAAGCTTCCAGTTAATTCTGTATGTCCAGTGACCTAAATCTAAAGAACACAAATATTTCAATATTTTTAGAAGTTCAGGTTTAATCTTATTATCCTCTGTACATTGGAGACTACTAGTTTCCTACCTAATATCTATTAAGCCATCTTGTTAACTAATAGAACCCATATATTGTTACATGCAGAAGGAATTCTCTCATCTCACTTCCAAATAAGGATAGTCGATGAGCTCCCAGCAGAGTATATTATGTGTTTCTGCTGGTAAATTCCTTTGTTCATCTCCCTTTTTTCTAAATATACCATGAGTGCAATGACTGGAGCTTCAACAGCCGTTTCTGTGGCCTGAGGTGAATTTGGGGATAAGCACTAAGAGCTAAGGATGGAGGAGTAAAAATGGAACAATCTGGGATATTGAGTTACTATGCCACTGCCACACCAGTCCTGCATTACCTATATTTGACTTTTCCTATCTAAGCTATTATTATTTCAGATCCCCATTGCCAGCAACTAACTGCTATTCTTAACTGATAGTCTCCGCTCACCACAAACACTAAATTCCTATTCTATCACTTCAGGTCTCTAGCGATAGTGGGAAGGTACTCAGATTCTGGGCCGTCATTCTTGAGACAAGCAGAACTTGAAAGCAGAAACCCAAACCCAGATGAACCTCTTTCTTATTTGAAAATCAAACTTAAGCCCTGAGGTAAATCCATTCTCTCTCTTTTGTGACCATATATATGTTTCCCACTGACACCAAATGGGGAACAGTATTGTTCCAGAAAAGATAAAGAATTCTGTTTTGATAAAGTTGAGTTTAAGATGATTTGAGGAATGCTAGGTGAAGTGCTTAGTCTGAGCTACTGTAACAAAATACCATATATTGAGTGGCTTATAAACAATAAAAATTTATTTCTCTCAGTTCTAGAGACTAGGAAGACCAAAATAAGAGATTCAGTATCTGGGGAGGACCCACTTCCTGAAGGATGCTTTCACTGACAGCATCTTTTCACTATAACTTCATGTAGCAGAAAAGAAGGCGCTCTCCAGAGCCTCTGTTATGAGGGTGCTAATCCCATTCATGAGAGAAGAGCCCTCATATCCCAAAAGCTCCATGTCCCAACATTATCATATTAGGGGGTAGAATTTCGACATAAGAATTTTGAGGAAACACAAACATTATATGGCATGAAGATTTCCAGAATGGAATTGGCTCCTGAATCTGAAGCTCAGTTAAAAGGTGTTGGCTGGAGGTTAGGAGGGTGTTTCCAAGCATAAACTTGAGGAGGTCACTAAGGAGAGTATTAGAAGGAAAAGAGCAGTAGGGAATAAAGAACCCAGGGACACACCAGCCTATGACATGTGGGCAGAGGACTCCTAAGTGACTAAAACAGCCCAGTTCAGTAGATGAATAAGAACAATAAAAGAAATGTGTTATAAAATGTAAAAGCTGTCAATAAAGACAGAAGAAGTCCCTTAGTGAAACTCTCCTTACAAATTACTTTCCTCTAAAATCTTCCCTAAAGGCAAGCTCTCTTTGTGGGCTGCTCTATAATGCTCACTCTCAGGAAAGTCATTCTGTTCTTAGTCTTTCCTCAAGTACACAGGCGGGAGGTGAAGAGCAATGAAAATCTGAAGAGAAGTGGGGAAGGGAGAAGTGGAAGACACATTGGGGGTATCAGTGAAGAAAGAAGTGTTCCCTTCATCTTCCTGCCATAATTCTGGGAGGGAACATGAACCTCTCTCTTGCCTGATGGTAGATTTCACTAATGCTCTGAGCACAATGGACCCTGTTTGCCACCTTCCAGGAGCCCACCATGAAGACCAGAAAGTCAAAGTCATTGCCACTTCTAAAGTCAAGGTCAGTTCACCAGTCACTAGAGTGGGATAAAGTGAGAAAAGCAGGTCAAATCATAAGACAGCCTCTGAGGCCAGAGAAGTCATTTTGAAAATCTTGTATCTGCTTAAACAATACTTCACAGAGATGGGGATATTTAAATAAGATTATATATTTTGATAGTTATGAGATACTAGTCCCATAATTTGATTTCAGGCACAGTGTCAGTTAATAACCTGGACTATTTGAAAACATATCCTTTAAACTGGCTACAAATATTTTCTTATCCTTTACTAAAACCTCTTTGTTATGGACGATGAGCACCCGTGTGTAAAATACCTGATTCTGCCAGGTTGTTGTTGTTGTTTTTTTAATAACGTGCATTGTAAATGCTGAATCTGTCAGGTGCTTCCTTTTGAATGCAGTACCAAGATATTTGTTCTGTTGACAATTATTTTGATTGCAGAAATCCTTTGTTTTGAATCAGATAGACTATCTGTTTACTATTCCAGAGTTTTATTTGTATGTGTGCATGTGTGTGTGTGTGAGTGTGTGTGTTTAAATATCTTTTCCTGAAGCAATTTTTGTGAGGAGCGCAATGCTGAATGGACGCTAAGATAAGAAATCGGATAAACTATCCATCTGATAACCATTACATTGGGTTTTATTAATACATGTCTTTATGTGCAAGGAGGTCTCTGTAAATTCTACCTCCAAGGTTCATAGAATGTTTATTGAAAGCCTTGCAATTGTGTTCTACCAATTGTGTCTAGTTTTAAAGATTCATTTTCAAACGCACAGATCCTTGATCGTTACAATTTCATTTTCATATTGCTGAAGAATGCCAGATTCATAATAGAATAAGGGAAGTGTGTCTAGAGGAATGCTCTAAAACAATAATGGAAGAAAGCCCAGAAACAATGTCCTTTACAAGCTGCTTACTAAGCCTAACTGTTATGTAATCAGGAGCACAACAAATTTATAAGAGAAATTGAAAAATTGACTGGAGACCTAGAAACTAAAAAGTCCATGAAGGAAGTCTGGCTCGTCAAATGGGATTTTTCTTTCCCATCTAAAGAACATTCATAATTTTTCCTGTCCAGATAACACAAAGGCCTTCTGCTCTTCTTCAAATGTATATTCTACATTTAAAAGAAAATTACTTCACCCTTTAGAATTTGCCCTTTTATGTTGTAAATCAGAATGACTGAAGAGGGGTCCTGATCCTCTTTGCAAGCCTAGACTAGATTTTATCAGGAAATGTTTCAGCACATTCTTTTCCTGTCATTAGAGTCAATTATCATGTATATTTATGCATTCCTTTGTAGGAAAGTGTGGTTTGGGTCTGAAAGGAGCCTGTACAAAGGGCATTTTTAATTAGACAGCCCATGTGTCTCCTGATGTATAAATGGTGAAATAAAATTATTTATACCTATGCTAGACTAGCTCACAAAAGCGTGTTTCTACTGCTTAGCAAAGCTGAGCGAACAGAGCTGGTGAGCAGTCACTGCATTCCATCCGACCTCACACGTCACCCATCAAGCATCCCGCTGAGCTCAGATCCCACAGATTATTATTGGTAATGATGTTTAAAGCAAAAATTGCTTGAACATAGCACCCCGAGCTTCTAATTTGGCAGTTAGAGCAATCTTGTTGTGACATGTAAACTTTGCACTTAATATTCAGGGCATTTAATACATAAATTATGTGTAGGGATGAACCCCACCATGCAGATTTAAGACCTTGAATTGTGCTGGTCAGTGATCAAATAGGAACATTCCTAAATTTCTGGGTGCCCCCTCCCAACCCAAAAAGGAAACTTTATTGTTCCTTTGAATTCAGTTGAAGAACAATGTGGCAGATTTCAAAGTCCCTAAATTGGTTTGAGGAGTGTTTTATATGGCTTAAGGTAAAAAAAAAAAAAAAAAGCTCTCTTTCCTTAAGGAGCACCCAGCACCCTTTGAGACAAAGCCTACCTACTAATATCTAAGCTGACAATGACCGACTCTGGCCTACTCAAACTCTCGCACCTGGGTGTGGTAGACTATGGAGGCTCCACCAATGGGATGGACCCATTCCTTTGCTATGAACAAACGGAGGGAGGGAGCAGGGCCATGCAGAGATGGTGAGGTGGCGAGGGGCAAGCGGGATGCTGCAGCAGCATCTGGTTTGGAAGGCAGCAGTTTTGTACAGCGCCCAAGGGGAGACATCAGCAATACAAGTCACAGACTCTTTCCCCAGCAGAGGCGCTGTGAGATCTTCACTGTTGGAATGAAAACTTCTCTTCTACCAATTAGGTGATATGTGGTGAGGGCTGCACATTAACTGAAAATAGATTAACAAGAAATAGAAAGTTTTACACATGTATATGGGAAAGCGCTAGAGAGAGTAGCTCCAGGAACAGTTAGGGGAAAGGTTTATATACAAAGTTAATAAAGAGGGATAGGACCTAATTAGTGATTAGATTCTTATGGCATGGCTCCAGGAAAAGTAAAATAAAAACTCCAAAAGAAAATATAAAAAATAACTTTATGACATCGTTTAGGGAAGATTGTTAAAATACACAAAGCCCACATAATGAAGAAAGATTAATAAATTTGACTACATTAAATTAATATATTCTGTGAAGCAAACACAATATATAAATAAGAAGTTATGGATGATGAAAAAATGTTCAAAATGTAAAACTAACAAAAGATAAATAATCATCATATGTAAAGGTCTCCCACACACATCAATTTTTTAAAAACTAAGTCATCCAATATAAAACTTGTCCCAGGGCTATAAGCAGGCAATTCAAACAAAGAGAAAACCTGAACTAAATAAATATAGGAATAGATACTTAATTTCATTAGAAATCAGGGAAATGAAAATTAAGACAAAGAAATGAGTGACCATTTTACACCCATCAAATTGGTATCATTAAAAACTTTCAAAGCCAAGTGCTGATGTGCTTCTTGATTAAAAAGAACTGGTGGGAGGGCAAATTGATAGAAATATCTATTTTTAGTCAGTAGCTAGTAAAGTGAAAATACTAAAACTACACAACTCAGCAATTCTGCTTCCAGATATATTACCTAGACAACTTTTCATAAACATGAACAGGGAGAAAATTCAGAAGTATTCACCACAACAAACTTGCAATAGAATTGAAAAAAAAAAAGTGCCAAACAAAAATAGATAAATAATGATAAATTAACACAATAGAATACTCTGCAGCAATTAAATGAATAAACTAGAACTATAGGTAATAATGGATTCAATGGATAATCTTAAGAAACAAGGATAATATTTAGGAGGTGAGTTAATAAATACAGCATAATCTTATTATACACAGAAAAGTTTTTCTATTTCATTTTTTTCTTTTACTGAGGTAACATTGGTTTACAATATGACATATGAGTTAAGACAGTTGTTTCACATTTTCTCAGATGTATGTCACCACACCACATCCACCATTAAAGTATCCATGGTCCTTTACCCTAGGCCATTGGACCCCCTCCCCACTTTGTCTCATACCGCCCACCCTCCCCCTACAGTGTCCTCAGTTCTGCAGTCATATTTCTAGAGTTTGTTTTGGTTTAGTCTTGTCAATTCTTTGTTTTGTTTCTCTGTATTTCACAGATGAGTAAAATCATGGTGTATTTGACTTGTTTCACTTAGTATAATCCCTTCCAATTCCCCCCATGTTGTTGCAAAAGGTAATAGTACATATTTTTTTTATAGTTGAGTAGTATTCCATCATGTAAATATATACCACAACTTTTTTTTTAAGATTTATTTATTTATACATACAAGCTGGGGTACAGTCCAGAAGCGTGGGGCAGCAAGAGGGTCCACCAGAGACAGAGTGGGGAGCAGAACAGGCAGATCGGAAATACACTGCTGAGGGGAGCAGCGGGCGAGGCAGGAGAGGTCTGCCATGCCATGTGGGATTCTCCCCAGCCGGGCATTGAACTCGTATCACGCGCTGCCGACAGCTCCACAGCGCAGCGCTCAACCACTGCGCCACCAGGGAGGCCCTATATACCACAACTTCTTAATCCTCTCTGTCATGAGACATTTAAGTTGTTTTCAAAACTTTGGTATTTGTATTGTAAATAGTGCTGCAATGCACATAGGAGTGCATATATACCCTCAATTCGTGATTTTGTAATCTTCAGGTAGATACCTAGGAGTGGAATTGCTGGATCATATGGTAGATCTACTTTTAAAATTTTGAGGGACCTCCATGCTGCTGAACCAGTCTGTATTCCCACCAACAGTGTACAAGGGTTCCATATTCTCTACTCCCTACAATGACTTTTGTTGTTATGGCTTTTTGATTATCATTCTCACCGGAGTGAGGTGGTGTCTCATCATGGTTTTGATTTGCATTTTCCTGATAATAAGTGATGTGATGTTGTTCAAGTGCCTGTTGACCATCTTTGTCTTCTTTGGAGAAATGTCTATTTAGTTTTTCTGTCCATTTTTAGTTGAATTGTTCATTATCTTTTTGTTGAATTATACATATAAATTTTAAAGGATATGCAAACAATCTATATATTATTTATGATTCCATGTTATGTATCAATAATAAGTTTTGTGTTAGAATAATAGACATCAACTTCTTAAAAGAGAGAAAAATAGAATCAGAAAAGTGCATAAAGCATTTAACTATATTAGTCATGCTCTAATTATTTAAATAGAAAATTATCAAAAAAAAAAATATTTTAACTTCTGGGAAAAGTGGTTAAAACAAAGCTGGTATAAAATGCCAAGAAGAATATATTGCAAACTTTCAGCATTTGTGAGAATTAATAGAAACACTTAATAATTTAGTTAATCCAAAAATATTTATGAAATTAATAGTCAAATCTTGAGAGTTGTAAATCTGCCCTTTAAGAATACTTCACCTTGATTTCCATCCACCTTTAAAAATGTATCTTCTGTTTACCTGGATTCTGGCTGCTACTGAGCGGATTGACCAGAGACATTCCCCTCATGTAAAAAGCTTTTAGAAGTATCTCAGTCAATTCAGCCTACATTATGAAAGGCTTCAATTAGGAAATTGTAACCGATTTCAGTCTATACTTTCACTACTCCTCAAAGTTCTTCTCACACAAAACAGCGTTCTCTGACATTCTCAGTATAGTCATTCAGATAGTAATATGGCCACATTTAGACAATCTGGAAATACATTTAGAAAATTCTGTGAAAGAAATCATACCATTTTGCAAAGTCATCGTGGCACTGAGACATGAAAATCACAACAGGAGAACTCCATAAAGAATTCTCTAACTAATTCACCTGTTTCTGTGCTCTGCTCCCTGATAATAAATTCTCAGATAGTTCACTAAAAAATGTAATAAAAATACTAACATTAACCTGGCATAACTATCAAGAATCTCTCAGACATTGACTAGCAATACCATCAGTCAACTTGCAACCAAGTCTATAAAACAATCTATAATATTTGGCCTAAAACAGACAATAAAAATTCAAACCCACTATAAAGGAAGAGCATTCCATCACATTCTGCCAATGTAAGCAAGTCAAAGAGCCAGGCCAGGACAAAGAGATAGAAACTCCATCCCTAGATGGAAAGAGATGAAAGTCCCATTGGGAAAGACACATTCATCAGAGTCAATAATGCAATCACTCCACTAAGGCACTGAAATTCAGTGGCAGAAAACAACTCATGTCTCCACAAATCCATATGTCAGCAAAAAAGTTATGACTAAAAGCAAGAAGATGGTTTTTTATTTCCTTCCACCTTCCAAGCCTTGCATGAATGTAGCTAATTCATATAAACCTAATTTGCACCCAGAAGCTTAGGTGTAAGATAGACTAGACAATGCAGCTTTAGTCTTCCCAGTCTCTGCAGCCAGGGAACATTCACTAGCAGAAGATAAGAAAGTCACTAAGTGAAAATCATCCATATCCGACATAATAGCCAATATTTGTAACCCAGTGCTAGGCTGCATGCTAAATAATTTACACACTTAATCTCTCCACAGCAAATTCTTTTCTAGTCATCCTCCTGATTCTCCCTTATTCACTGGAAGAGTTACAGATGGGTTTTGTGTTTGTGAATATCTCTGGTCTCACAGTCATTGTGTCAGAAAGTTGGTACAGGTTTTTAAGTATCTAAACCATCACTGAAGTTCAGACCTGTAGGATTTGTGCTCAATCAGTCATTCCCTTCCCACTGGGTGCAGTTCTGACATGTGTCAAAGAGCATCCCTCAGGCCTGGGGCACCCCACCTTCCTGAGGACACAGGAGGGTGGTGACCAGCCTGACCATGGTCAATTTGTCATGCCGCCATTGTTAACCAAACCAACACTATTTTAGTGTGTGGTCTTTGCAATTTCACTCTCTTGGCATATTAACCCTGATTCTGTAACAAATAATTTCTCCCATCTAGTTATTATCTCTTAGTCTTATCCTCGGTGACACATTTGTCTTCCCCCACACACACAACCCCCTCTCCGCCCCTTCCCAGGTTAGGACCTATTCTTTCCCCATAAGCCTTTCCTTTCATCACATAAGCTATGGGAGTAATTGTGGTCGTAATGACTGGGAGCCTAATTTATACTCCTAAAGCCATTTCTATTTTCTGGTTTTTCTAATATGACTTTAAAGAGTTACTTCTCTTAGAGAAAGTGTAAGATTCTTTAATATATTCCTTATTTCATAGTTGAATATATTATATGCATGAATATGAAAAACTGCCAAATATTATACTTGAGAAACATGATGGTTAGTATCTAAGCAAAATATTTAAGACAATTCTAGGTTTATGTTAACTCTATACAAGTACCCAATTGTCGTCTCTAACTGATGAAGAAGCTCTAATAATAGATACTTAGAACTGATTTTAAGAATTCTCTAATTGCTGATTATCAAACTGTAGTCCAAGAAGTACAAGGAATTCTGCAGAGATATCTCAGGGAATGTTACCAGGGAGAAGTAAGTGTAAAACCAGGACTCAGACGCTACCATTTCCCAATATATACACGCACCACACCTTACACACCCACCACACACATGCCACACCACAAAAACTCCAAACATAACACATACCATACACATTCCACACGACACACTACATATACCAAACCATCCACACACCCCTCACACCACACACACAATACACACCACACTACATAAACACCCCCAAACACACACACACCCCACCACACACTACATTCCTATTTTGAACAGAACAGCTCTGCTATTACTGGACTTCTACTGATGGCATTTAAATAAATGTCCCCTACTGTAAACATCAGCATAAAACTGCAGATTATTTGGATACAATCTCCTTATTGTTCTGAAAGGATGAAAAATAAGTCCAAGTGGCTTAAGTGATTCAACCAACACATTGGCTTTAGGTCTCCACTCATCTTATCTTCTCATAGGCGTGTTTGTTTATAAAATGCAATGTGATATTTCAGGGCTTTTTAAATTTACACTTTAGTTTTTGTATTTAACTTTTATATTCAACTAATATGTATATTTAGGTATTTAATTTATAGTAACTGCTATCATAGTAGAGGCAGTTTTAATTTTACGGCATAACCTGAAATCACTTTCTCTCTGCCCTTCATGACCTAAAACTATAAATTTGAACTATGCTAGAAAGGCATATTTATGTATTCTAGTGTCAACCTCACCAAAATTATAAAGTATTTCTCTTATGTATGTACAGATCGGAGAGCTACAAAATACAGGACAAAGAAAAATGACATACAAAAATAGCACACTTTCATTCTACTTTTCAAAATGATTTTTCTATGCTTCTTTGGCCATTATGCTAAGTGTATCTATATGCTCCTGAAGTCAGCTCATAAAATGTATTTGACATTCCTAAAAAAAAGATTAAGTATTCCAGAAGTGTTTATGATAGACCAATACTTAAGAAGTATTGGATATCTCCAAAAAAGGATTAGAAATCCCAGCATTCTATCTAAAAGGATTGGTTTACCTTACATAAATAATTTCAAAACTGAGTTTTCCTTGATAATTTAGTGTAAAAATTTGCAGTCAGGATTTACCATGGCTCTGAAGTTCCCCAATGACATGATGTGATTAGGAATTTAGGGCAGTCATTCAAGCCAGCCTGGTCACTATTGTGACCTCAGACACCCTGTTCTAATTTGCTTTCATTGCCTAGAGAACAATATAAATTAATCTCATAAGATTTCTATGAACAAAAACTATTATAAATGATAACAGAACTCTCTATACATAAGAAACAGAGGAGGACTAATTAGCTATGGAATTTGAATCGTGACCACCACAATGACAAGTTCATTCATGGGTGGCAATGACCAAACAAAGAGCCAGTATTTAACAAAGAACAAAGCAAAACAGAAATGTGCATTTCCTATATTTTGAGAATGGATTTTCCAAAATAGGCAGTATAGACTTGTACACATCCATACACTTGTGTGTGAATCACACCAACTTTGTAACCAAACTTGGTTCTGATACTTACTTGCTCCAAGACCTTAGTCAAGTCACTGAATCTCTCTCAGCATTATTTTTTTTACAAAGTTTATAAAAATCACTCTGTTGTCTTAAGTGTTAAATAAAACTGGATGAGAGACAATATAGTGTGTCTGGAACCTAGTAAACACATTGTTTTCCTAAACACACCAAAATAATGTAACATTACATGTTACTTAGTTTAAGATCTTGCACAACAGCTTTCTCTATAATTGCAGCAAGCTATGCAGGTCTTACCCAAACTTAGCTTTTAGAGACATGTGATATTTTGATACAAATCTTGACTTTGATATTATTGTTCTTCAGACATGTGTTTTGACTTAGTACAGACTCATAAAAATGGATTGAACAAAATTCCAGCATAACATTTTACCTATAGGCTGATCTACAAAAAGACCATGTTTGAACAAACTGCAATTCTTAACATATGTGAAATATCATAAATAGGAGAGTCTAGCAGCATGAATAGTTCCCAATGAACCAAAATTAAATAGAATAACATCACAGTTTATAGTACTTAATATTATTATTATAACTATTGTCTCTTAAAATAGCAGACTTTCTCCTAAAAACCTCACCCCCTTCTCGTCAATTCTCTGTCTCTCTTCCCCTGATGTATGTCCTGTGAGATACTGTCTGTTCTTTTCCCTTGCTAGGTTTTGCTGCTCTTGTTTCTGTGTGTTTATACCATTTTACATTAAAAGCCTACACTTCATTTGTTTTGGAGTAGTGATACTTACATAAAAAGCAGCTCATACTACTAAGCAGAGATTAATGGGAAAATATTTAAATATTGGTAATAAAATTGAATTATAAATTGGGTCATCCCAAAAATAAAACATTCTATGCTTTAGGGTTACACATCATCACAAAGACTGAGTGGAAGGGTACATTTAACTGGATATAATTAAATCATTTATTTGATTTGAAAAATGTTTAAGACTTGGAGACTTTTGTCATTAAAATCCTAAATGTCTACCACACTGAAAAATGCTATATAAAGCAGGGATGAAAGACCTGGAGTCTTAGCTGTCTGTCCCATTTCCCCTCCCCCATCCCTTCCCCCATCAACACAACCACTGTCATGCCCTAGAGGGCCCAAAGGCTCCATAGAGCACTGTTTGAAACCACAGAATGATATAAAAATGGTCTCTCCACAATCTATCTGGGAAAAGGGTAACTTCCATTTCTGGCTGAAGGAAGAATTTGGCATAAAAGATGATTACCATGTTCACATGAAGTAAAAGAAACCCCCAAAGTCTCTCTAAGACCTCTGCACTGAGAGGACACTGGAGGAGGCAGCAGTAGACAAAGAGAACAGAGGTCAGCTGAGGGCGGGGCCCATTTCAGCTCTGGCCAGAGGCTGAGCCTTGGGCGAACTGCGGGGTAGCAAAGCCTAGATTAACCAAGCACAGTAGCTGTCATCAAGATAAGATTACAGCTAAGTGGGGGGGAAAAGAGAAAAATACACATCTTGTCCATATTGAGAATGTGTTTTATAGAAAAGACAATGTATCATATTCACTCTTAACAGAAGAAAATACAAATACCGAACTTTTCATGAAAGGTAGTACATAAAGAACTTCTATACATCAGTATTAAACAATGCAATTTAAAATGAGCAAAAAGATAGGACAATTCACAAAAGAGTATGTGCAAATGACCAATAAGAATACAAAAGATGCCCATCAATCCTTAGTTATTAGGAGAAATGTGGATTTAAAACTACAGAGGGTTTTCACCATACCCACATCAACATGGCTGAAATTTAAAATATAAACAATACTGACTGTTGGCAACGATATAAAGGCAAGTTAAACTCCTATTTATTGCTTCTATGAGTGTGAATTAGAATAATCACTTTGGCAATACTACTGAAATTACACACATATACAGGAAGATCAAATCATCAGTAGTTTCTTAGAAACTGCAACTTTAAGCAAAATAGCTATGATGAAACCAATTTTACCAAAGACTGGTTGATACCAACCAGAGCCTACTTCTGGTCATAAAAACATTTCCAAATTTCTAAATGAAGACCCAAAACACTTCTAATGTTAAATAATTTGTTTTCATTCATTTTCCAACCCATTGGTTCCAGTTCAAGCCCATCCCAGCTACTCAAGGTGTGAGGTGGGACCCAACCCTGGACAGGACTACCTTCCTTCACAAGGTACACACATACACACTCACACACAAACATACACACACACACACACACA